>VMBQ01006258.1:0-58421 GCA_007657795.1 Dreissena rostriformis | reverse complement strand
CATGCTTGAATATATTGACGTAACACACCGCTGTCACAGCAACAAACAACTCATTTACACCTGATTTACTGTCGAAGGGTTAGGCATCATATTTCAGTGTTGCTTGTGTTCTCGGATAATAAGGGTTACGTCGAACAAAACAATTGAAACCTCATCAGTTGTCTCAGGATTAGTATCACGTGTTTTTGTTGTTTATTACTCAGACTTCAAGGGTTACGTCGTACAAAATCAGTTCAATGAACACTCTCCAATTGACCAGTCGCCAAACAAACGATTGATCCGCCCATTTAGTTGTGTTTGCATAAAACGCTTATTCCATTACTCCGACACTTTTTTTGTCGGACCATGTGGCAGCAATAACCGGAATCTGATTAGTTGTTCCGTGAGTTCGATTGATAGCTGGCAAGTGGTCAGTTGCGTGTATAAATTGTCATGAATTTGTGATTGTCGTTTGTGTTATTGTTTTGATTTTCCGAAGAGTACATAGGCAATAAGGAATGTACTTCAGAACATGTTGTGGCTGTGTTCGAATAAACACTATTTATCTTTTAATCAGAAATTGGTTGCGTTTGTGTTGGTATAATTACTAGAACCTGCTACTAACGATCTACGGTATGCTTTAGTGCTAATAAATTAGTGCAAACGACCTACAGGGTCACTTAGCGTCTTGCGTAGCACCAAGTCCAATCAACACTGCGGGGAATCACGTGATCACAAAAGTACATCGTACGCGTAAAATGGCGGAACAAGCCCTCGCTTAATGACGAAAATCAAGGTATTCTCATATTTTATAATATCAAAATAAATGCAAACTATGCGCAAAGTACCCGCTAAGTCGCCTTATGTACTCCGGTAATTGTCGTTTTTCTTAGATTTCTGTAGTTTTCTCAAACATTCAGGAACAATAAACAATGAAAATTGTACATCGTCTGAACACACTTTATTTTGACGCGTTTGCTATTCAAGATGACAAACAACGAAAAAAATACAACATTTTTTTGCTTTATAACATGCTTAGAATATGTCGTACAAGGTTTTGCACGTTGTTTAAGCTTTTTAAAAAAATAGTNTGTGTTGGTATAATTACTAGAACCTGCTACTAACGATCTACGGTATGCTTTAGTGCTAATGTATTTGTGCAAACGACCTACAGGGTCACTTAGCGTCTTGCGTAGCACCAAGTCCAATCAATCTCGAGATTGTAAGTAACGTCCTGTTAGTAAAAGTTGAGTTAATATCACGGGCATTTAAAAAACCCACAGATTGATACCTCTTTTGTAAGCCGAACCATCACAACTGAACTCTCCGTGTCGAAGTCACTCTTAAGTGGTACTGTTTTGATAACGCTGTGCCGCAAGTTAGATCATCCGTGCTCCAAAGTCTCCTACAAACGGGTCTTTCGCATCACACCTCACACCAAGATGCACTGTACGGTGAACTTCATAATAATTTGGTTCCTAAGAAAACATATCTCACGTGGAGCGGTTTTCCCATGCACCATTCCTTCGTTACTAAACGTACGTCATCTGATATCTTGAGACTTTTATTGTTTAATCTTACAAACGATGAAATAAAGGTGTATATTGTTTATTCAAAAACGAAAATGACTTTATCCACTATTTCAATGGTGTCAGATCATGGGACATTACATAAATGCACAATGTTGTACCCATAACTTTCACCAGTATGACACTAGACATCTTTCCTGCGTGAATACATTAAAACAAACCACCGATGAAAGAGTTAAAGAAAACAAATAGCATTTACACTTTATCAGGTTTTTTAGGGTTAGTCCCAAGTTGTATTATTATCTCAGAATACATCGTACAAAACCGATGTAATTAGTTCCACAATCAATATCTCGTTGTGTTTTTTAATTATCTTCTAGTTTGCTTGTGGTCGGTGTCATTGTTTAGATCGTATGTTGCCAATTAGGAACGCATCGGAGACAGTGACGTCTCATTTGTGAAATATTAGTAGAATGAGGACAGAGGAGCCTGACAGTTTGATTCCACGTGTGTACGCTGATCCGCCACCACTGTGACGTATCCGTTGTTTAGTGGTAGCATAAGGGTTTCATAACGCTGGGTTGCAGGCTCAATTCCATTCAGATACAAACGCGTCTTTCGCATGACACTTTCAACCGAGATATGGTTTACGGTGAACTTCATTATAATCAAAGTCTAAAGACACAGGATCGCCTCAGGATCTGATCTCCCTTTCAGCATTTCCGTCGAACACAGTTGCACAAATGATGGAGTATTGGTAAATACTGTTCATATTACCATAATAGAGAGCTCTCACTGCAAAGGGCGCTGCTTACTGACCCAAGCGTGACAGGATGCAACACGCTTTTATAATTGCACAAATGTCATACTCATAAAGTGTACTCAATTACATGCTTGAATAGATTGACGTAACACACCGCTGTCAGAGCAACACAAAACAACTTATGTACACATGATTTGCTGCCGTTGGGTAAGGCGTCATATTTTATTGTTGTTTGTTTTCTCGGATAACATGGGTAACGTCGTATGAAATAGGTGTATTGAGTTTCATGAGCACTCTCCAAGGGTTTCATAACGCTGGATTGCAAGTTCGATTCCACGCGCCACCACACGTTCATCTACAAACGTGCCTTTCGAATGAGACGTTTAACCGAGATATGATTTACTGTGAACTCCTTCAAAATAATCAAAGTCTAAATACGCACGACGCGTCTTGATCGGATCTCCATTTCACCAATTCCGCATAACAAAGTTAAACAAATGATTGAATACTGTTACATTTTGTTCATCTTTTAATAAGAAATAGCGTGATAGGGCGATACACTCTTTCATAAGTGCACAAATCTCTTGTGTATCTCTTGAAGCCCATTTGTTGCCTTAATAACTTTTATTTATTGTGATGTCATAAAAATATGACAACGGCGTTAGGGGTTGTTTAATGAATAACTTATAATAAAATATGTTTTCAAAAGTAGTGTTTGGAAAACACGAAAATGTTTGTAAACTTCATCTTGTTCATTGTATTCGGATAAGCTTTGATTGTGTTGAAACATATTTTACCTTCAACAAGGTAACACGTGGAAAGCTCCTGAGTAAGCCGATTGCCAATGCATTAGAAGCAATAAAACTCGTCTTATAAATTAAAGTCTGTTTTGGACTAACTCCCGGATCGCTGGGAGTTCGTCACATGTATTGGAATTTTAAACATCAAGCCTCTGGCATGCGGTGTTTTATTCTAAGGATTCTTTGTTATGTTGATGAATAATTAATATAATTCTTATTTTGAGACATGGATTTTGTTTTGAATGTTCTAAGCAAAAATTACTCTATTTGTTTTGTTATTGAATGCTCCGGAAAAGGCATGGATTTATTACGGTAGAATCGGCGACACAAATAAATGAGAGGGATAAATCCACTTTGAAATACTGTTAAACGACGCTCTTGACGAACAAAGCCATTGTTTGAACTTGGCCGGATTGAATTACCTGAAAGACATGTGAAATTATTTAAAATTTATTCGATGAACATCGGACAATGCCAGAGAAGGCGTTTTGTAAACGTTTTTATTTATGATGTGCGAATGGCTTTTAATTAAGGATTTTCCTCACAGAATGTGTAGGTATTTAAATTACATCTTTTTTTATAACGAGATGAAAGAAAATACGTATTCCAATTCAAATTTCTTGATGGAAGACCTAATGTAGTTTTTTGGTCTATATTTTATTCATATATTCACTTTTAGTATTTAACATATTAAAAAAAACAAAAAACATATTAATTGTATAGTTTAATAAAAAAAAAACATAACACTACTTAATTAAAATGCATAATTGAAAAAAACAAACAATAACAGTAGGAACTTACTTCTTGTTCCATATAAAAATTGAATCATACAAAACAACACAAAAAGAACACCATACGAAATATATAAATCTTGCATATACATCATCCATTATAAGGAATATTCTAAGCGAAAACTGGAATTAAAAAAACCTTCTCTGAACAATTTATAAAAAAAAATGCTTTAAAGAGTAAAAACCGCGTTATTCATACGCATATTGTATTATGCATATGTATTTGTAACGAAATGCACGGTATGTAATGTATTTGACTAACATGAATATCTATAAAATATGGATTTGTACTTACTTATACAACGTATTGCGTTTAATTGAACAATAAGAATATTAAAGCCAAAATTATCAAAGATAGGTAACATTCGTTACAAATATTTTTTTCATTATCGTAATACTCGTCATTAGAAATTTCTAGTCTCTCCTCTTTACGATTAAAGCATTTCATGTTTGCGTTTAATTAAAATCCCAACTGCTTTTAGGTATTGGGTAGTTCGTAAGTGTTCGTGATATTGAAACAATTAATCTATAAAGCATCGTTAGCCGATGTTTTTTATTACCTAGCTATTCAGGATAATATTTCTGCGCTTGACATGTGAAGCAATAAATTAATCCATCTATGCCTAGCGTCTATGAAAAAGGCCTTGGCAAACAGCGCAGACCCAGATGAGACGCCGCATGATGCGGCGTCTTATCTGGGTCTGCGCTGTTTGCTTGAAGGAATTTCTGTAAGAAATATTCTAAATATAAAATTAAATATACTAGACATCCCTAATTTTGGAAATAAATTGATCCAATTTAGAAGGATGGGAGAGTCCACTAGGCATAAATGGGTTTAATGATCCCTTTATAGACGTACATTCGATAAATTGTCCGGTTGTTAAGATTCTTCGTTCTGGATCAAGAGCCGTATCGGTTTAATGGAGGGACAGCAAAAGGCATTCGTGGAAGTAATTAATAAAGTAGAGACCATGTTCTTTAAACTGGGAAATTACCGATATATGTTATGGTAGATACTTGTTCGGAAGTTATTGACGACGTAAATTTAATTATATACAATATCACAAATATGGCATGGTCGCGTGATTAGGAAAGTTATTTATAGCATACTTTCAGTGATTTTTACGTATAAAACGTATATTTAGTTAAAAGTGAGAATTGAATTATTTATTCATTTTTTTTTCCAGACTTATCTCACATATAAGGAAAACGAAACTCAAGAAACATTATTTAGAGAAGATCATCGATCAATGTCTTTAAATTTAAGGCAAGTGACCAAGGATAAAATGTAAGCTACAACGTATGGTCTGAGTTTGGACTTAAAACATGCGTAAATCAAGACGCTAAGGTGTTGTGGTTATGCTGTATGCTTTCTAACGGGCTCGATCCCGACTAAACAATTCTTAAAATAATTTAATAGACACCGAAAACTGTTCTTCCAGAAAACGATCTTCGACTTATTTGTTAATATGCCTTAGGCTTTCGATGCTATGGGATCTAACATAAATACGTTTCAAATTAACACTTGATCGCGGTGCAAGCATTTGTATTGCAGTGTGAAGCCAGTTTGTGTTGGGTTGTAAGTCTAATTGGTAGTTCTGCTATGTTTCTCTAATAAGTATGTCTATTTCATTCAGGGGACCGCTCATCACTACACACATAACACACTCTGCGCAGTCAAACTGATACATCCCTAAAGCAACACGCGCATGCATGCCATCGTTAATGACCGGGACATGCTCCGAATTATTGCATTGAAGGTCGGAATCTTCTGATTGAATATAAATATTATCTGCGAATATGCACTATTTATAATCTAACAGTGTTTTAATTGCTTCTTTTTTTGAAGACATGCTTAATTACATTTGGCATCTGTGTGTATACACGCGTTGTTGATACATGTATTGTATACAACAAGAAATGTTAGGTAATTTTGAGGGACTTAATTGTAAGCAATAATCTTCTAGAATTGTGTCAGAATATAGAAAGAGCACTGATAATTTGCATTAACTGTCGTCTAAAGGCGTGGAACATTGCACCAATATAAATGTTGTACTGATAATATTTTCAAATTAGCAGTCGCAATACCGTGATATACTTTGATTTAAAATTGAGAACGAGCAAACGTCGGAATAAACAAGAAAACATTATAACGTAACAATTGCATTATTGTCGAATTATCTGTTTAGTGTCAGTTGTATTTAAACACGACCTCAATTAAAAACGAACTTACATCAATTATACATAAATGAATAATGAAACTCCACGCGCAATATCAGGAGAGCAATTACTGTTAAAACCCACTATATTAAAGGTAAAAGGCGAATGGCCAATTTAATACAGTACAAAACAACCAATACGATATTAAAATATAACGTTATTGAAGCGTGTGTCATCGCATTCAAACGATCAATGCTTAGCATTGGGGGCATAAACCAGATTAAGACATACCAGACACACACAGCAATTCATTTAAAAGTGAAGGAACACACATGCCAATAGCGAAAAAAACATAACATATACAAATGATTGTTATCATATCATGTTCCACAGCGTTTTTATCATCATTTATGTCATAACAGTTGTATATATATATAGGTGTGTCTCTCATAACTCATACTGAGTGGTTTTATACATGTATTTTCTTTTACCATATTTTTATATGTGTATCTGTTATAACATGTACAAAAGTGAGACGTAAATAAACTATCTGTCTGTCTGTCTGTCTGTCTGTCTGTCTGTCTGTCTGTCCGTCCGTNACTTGTGTTCTCCATTTTTTGGTAGTTTGTGGTTTAATTAAATGGTATATGATATATATTAGCTTATATAATATCTACATGTTGCCAATTTCATAGGTTATTAATCATTTTTATGCAATTAGAGATTTTTCAGTTTTAATGAAAAAGTACATGTTATATAATGGTGAATAAAATCAAAACAAGGCCGGTGACCCTATGCTTTTATTTCATTTTTCATATAGTATTTGTATGTAGTACTTGAATATAAATTTTTAGCAAAAGTTATGAGATGGAAAAAAATCAGCAAAACTGCAGCAACACCCCTTAAACCACACCATTAGAACAAAATATTACTATAGTGACGAGAAGCTGTTTCACATAAATATAATGTATCACAATCAGAACAATCATAACCTACCAATACTGTTACGAAAGTAAGAGTACGTTCAACCAGAATAGCGCATATGTTTAAATGAAGTTTGGAAAGTTTTAATTTCAACAATTCTAACACAAAGATTAACTCATAGTAAAATTCCTTATTGCTTTTGATATAAGCCTCGTTCTTAGNAACTATCAGCTAAATCAGTTCTTGTTGACATAATTTCAGAACCTATTATCATATTGTACAAATTCCAGATCATCGTAATGTATGACATGAAGAATTAAATGTGTTTAATGGCCGACTTCAGAAACTGCAGGGGTGTACATACATGATACTTATTTCTAATACTCCATGTAATTTAAATCAATTAAAAAACATTTGTTGATTTGACTTAAAGATACCTTTTCACAGATTGTACCCTGTTTTGGAGTGTGTCATTAAATGGTTTAAATTTATAAATGATAACATCGGAACTAAAGAGTTTCAGACTGAAACAACAAATAAATAAAAAAAGAAAAAAAAGTATTATCCCACTTTTACAGCGATTTCGGTTGATTATAGCCCCGTTGATTAAATTTCTGCTATAATACACCGCACGAAATGACGTCATATTTTCGACAAAATGACGTCATAAATCAAGCGAAAATAACAAGTTAAACTTATTTTGTTTAAATAAAAAGGTTTACTGAATGAAAGTGGGATAAATAGAATAATAGGTAAGTGTTGATTATGATCAGGTTTATCATGCTCGGCACGAAAACGAAAAAGCACTCGCCAAGGCTCGTGCTTTTTGTTTTCTAAGCCTCGCATGATAAACCTGATCTATAATCAACACTAACATATTATTCTCTATATCCACACCTGGGCTCTAACCATTTAGTAAAAGTCTAGCGCTTAGACCACTCGACCATCACTGCTGACATGGCACTGCATGTATTTCATTTCTAATATAAGCAATCCTCGCAATGTTACAAAATACAACGTTTTACAACAGAACTTTCCTTCCAAATTATACAATCGTTTCGCGTTACAACGCTTTATAATTTTTAGGTTTTAAAAAAGTCGAAAGATGCATATAATGTTTAGAGCATGGTTAATGTTCAGTATTACTTTTTCCTAGAAAAAAAAAACATAACTACAACGAATATTTGCAAATCTGATTATTTTTTTCAATTTATCAAAACCTGAAAAGGTCCCTTTATTAACAAGCTTAAAGGGGACATGACAACTGTGTGCGTGCAGCAACAATTCATCGTGTTACAAAGCTATTCTATAATACTCTGAACACAGTTGCTGTTTTCAACATTTACCATGAAGGTTACAGGTGATAAGTTTATTGCTCCAGGAATCCGTTTTCAATTTTCGCAGACTCGATAAGCATTCTGGATAGGACTATTGTGCTTTGATGGTACCGAAACTATACATATAATTAACATGCTCCAAACCTGCGACGTTTCATCAATAATGACATGTGTTGCTAAACACGCTGCAGTCAGTTTTTATTTTCGTATTAATACACAATTAAACCACACCATTAGAACAAAATATTACTATAGTGACGAGAAGCTGTTTCACATAAATATAATGTATTACAATCAGAACAATCAGAACAATCATAACCTACCAATACTGTTACGAAAGTAAGAGTACGTTCAACCAGAATAGCACATATGTTTAAATGAAGTTTGGAAAGTTTTAATTTCAACAATTCTAACACAAAAATTAACTCATAGTAAAAATCCTTATTGCTTTTGATATAAGCCTCGTTCTTAGAAAGCATGGCTAAATAAATGTGCGCTTAGTGTCGACCCGATTAGCCTATGCAGTCTGCACAGCTAATCTGGGACGACACTTTCCGCTTTTACGATATTTTTTTGTTTGAAGAAAGTCTCTTCGTAGCAAATATCCAGTTTATGCGGCAAGTGTCGTCCCAGATAAGCCTGTTCGCACATGTGTTAAACCCCCTTTTCACAGAGAAAGGCTCCTATGTAGACTTGTATGCAAAAGCAAAGTGTGTGCAGTCGCTCTTAAATGCTTTACAATATATGTGACCTATAATTTTAACGCAATCCATAGTTTGACGTCAACCTCAAAACATCGTTTAATGCTTATGTGCAGTACACAATATGGCGGACAAATTTTTTATTACATATTAAAACATATTTGTATTTTCTAACGCGATATTTAGTAAAGCATTTCAATATATTGTTTGAAATATATATTTAATTAAAAACAAACGTACAATTAAATGTTTAATGTGTATTAATTCAAGAACTTTGAACATAGATATCAAGCTTATGGTGGCATAGAACTTTCGTAAGAAAACCAACTAGTGAGCAGTAAGGTCTGGAAAAGATAAACTACTTTAAACGCATATAATGCTGTTCTTTTTCATTATTATAACTTGTTTTATTATCAAAGACATAAACGTGCCATAAGTGTGTCTTTTTGTTAATAACCTGCTAACGTAAAAAAGACCCATTCTTTAAAGTAACACAAAATAATCATATGTTGAAACAATATTTGGCACACATGATGAGACGGCATGTAGCTCGAACCATAGTTCAAAAGTTGAGGTCACGCTGAGAGGACAGTTTTTAAAATCGGCTTCTTAATTGTCGGAACCTGGTAATGATTGGATGGATTTATTACTTATTTGCAAAAATGATGGCGTCTGTAATACGCCTCCGAAGTAGTAGGTTAGAAATAAATTACATAAATATATGCCGAGCGGCTTCCATATTGGATTTTAAGCAAATAAACATGTATCCTTCCATTGTCGGCCTGACAAATTATTAATATTGCAGCATTTTTAAATTATCATACTAATTTGATATACGGAATTATACTTTTGAGTTTTGATTCGTCTTTGACTACCATACAATTGCGTGAGATGTATTATTTAACTGTATAATAGAACATACAATGATCCATTTTTAATGTGTAGCACAATAAACGCATGCATATTTAATTGCAATGAATAGTTTTGGTGGTACCACGGGAATCCTATAACAATTTCTTTGATAAAAAGGCTTCGGGGACTTTGGACTTGGAGTTATATTGGAAATTATAATTTCAGTATTTATTGCTAACATAAATATTGCCTTTATAATTAGAACCATTGTTTGATATCCCCTCGTGGACTTGGGATAATCACCTTTGCGTAATTATGTGTTTCAATAGTCATGTTCATAAACCTCACTCTTACAAAAGAAGACCAAGTCATTATCTCGAACGTCAAGCAATGATCGGTTGTTGGACACATATTTATTGACCTGTGGCAATCCAGCTGATTTAAATTTAATGCCGCATTTATTTATATTCTGTGAGAACTCTGTTGCAGATGATTTCATTCGGATGGATATAGTTCTCGACTTCAATTAATAAGATTTATCACATTGTCAAATGTATTAATTATTCAGCTTCAGAACGCGCACTGCTATTGATTTAGCCAACCCTTTGAAATGAACCAGAATTCACATGTCGTTCCAGATTTGAACACGGCAAAGCACTTTTAATTACATTTCAAGAAATGTATGTGCCACAAAAATCTCCATAATTTAAGAACACCAGCACTAAAATCTAACATGTTAATTAATTCTATCGTGTTTATACCAAACATCATCACCACTATTTTCATCGAAATTAATATAGTCATCTTCGTCTTTATGAGCAAAAGCATTAAAATCATCATCGTCTTGCTGTGCAATAACATATTAAGCTATACAGCTTAATCAATATGTCCTTCACCATCCTCGTTATCTGCAGTATAACAACCATAATTCTCAATATCATATATAATTTATTTCACCATAATAAGCATGAATATCAGCGTCGTCATCATCAGTATTGGCTTCAAAATCAATGCCATCAAATTGTCATCCTTCACATCAGCAACCTTATCGTCTCGGTCCTAATATTATCATTCAAACAGCCACGCCATCATTCGTCTTTATCTAAGACTCCCCTGACAATCTTCATGACATCAATATCAGACACCGGTGAACAAACCTTATATTAATAACGTATTTGCGTACTGTTTTATTTGTATCTTGTGCAACCCAGATATTGCACAAATAATTTATAAAAACGTGTTTATCAACAAATATGTACGTTTCATGTTTAACCCTTTACCACTCAGATGTGCATTTTGACACGCTTGTTGTCCCTTGGAAAATCAAATAGAATTGAAGACTTTTCTTTATATATTTAAGTGTTTAAGGCTGCATTTCCAAACCTACGATACTGATGAGCGCAAAGAGCAAAAACACCTGAGTTACTCGAAGGCTGTTCTGGTTTTAAGCTGGTTGCATATAGCCATTGTCACTTTGCTTCTGAGCGGGAATGGTTTATTTTCTAGATGAATGTATGTAACGTATGAACTAGTATGTTGTGATATGGAAACGATGCGGGAGTTAGATTAATTATCACCATAAATAAAACAAGTGTTTCTTTATTGAAGTTTAGTTAAGAAAAAGTAATTGGAAAATACGAATTTGTTTGACAATACAATGTACATCTTAGTGTTCCACCTATTCTCAGAACTACTGATCTAGTTGATTACATATTTCGCGTTATCAAGGTATAATGCCAACCGTTCGTGCTCAATATGAAATGCAATAAATCACCTCTTTGAAAGTCAAGCCGACTGATTGCGTTAACGTTGCGTCTTAAGAAATAGAATATACAGTAATAGAACCTTGACGTTATTTATTGCGAAATTTTAAAAATTAACATTGCGAAGTGTAAGGTTTCTTTGGAAATATTATGTGGACTTATAAGGATTCTTTCTTCTTTGACATGGGTATTTTTTTCTCGATCATGAGCCAAATTACTCTCGTAACTTGGTAATTTAATTTACCGGAAAACGCGTGAAGTGAAGACAGTAAGACTTATCAGAGAAAAATAATCTCATTGGAAAACGGTTGTAATTAGTTTCAATTACTCATTCCCTTTACGTGGATGGAATAAAGTAAATATTAAATACGACTAATTGTGTTATAGAAAGGCAACCGTAATTGACTTTTGTTTCTCGGTTAACGTCGTTAAAACCTACTTAACTATGCTTTGATTTGCTGGTAATATTTATTTGAAACCGTTTGGAGAACAACTGATCAGCATGGCCCCCATTTACCACTGGAGTTAAGCGTCAAACTGGTTAATTTACCCTTAACTGTATGCTGTTTTAAATTGTTTCTTTAATGACTTTTTCCTTCTAATGGTCGCACATTACTCTACAACAACTTTCTCCATTGTTGAGTCAAACGGGTAAAATGCAAAACGACAACAGCCGCATCATAATCATAAGCCTTCCTTAACACCCTGGAATCGTTTAGATTTAATGTCGGGTTGTGCGACTGTTAGGTTCTGTGTGAAACCGGTTAATTTACCCATATTTTTCTTGCTTTAAAGTGTTTATTTTATTACTTGCTCCCTCTATCGGCCCACATTACTCTATAAACAACAACATTCTCCATTGTTGAGTCAAATTGGTACATTGCAAAAAGGCAACAGCCGCATCATATCATTGGTCTTCATTTACACCCTGGACTCGTGCAGATTTAATTTCAGACGGTGCAACTGTACGGTTATGTGCGAAACTAGATAATTTACCCGTATACATGTTGTGTTTCTTCAATCAATTTGACTTTCCCGTCTATTGCCCACGCCCAGCTTAATCAACGCCATCGTTAATTACACGAACAAGATCGTAATGAACGTATGGAGCCCGGTTGTATCTGACTATTCATTAATGCTAGGAAATTTCTGGTAAGTTGAATGAAACATTGCTTTTATTTTTATTTTCCTATGCATTTGTGCTAAAAAGATCAACACCGTCAGAGGCTTAGTAAATACACGTTTTTATAGTAACGTAACAGCGTCAATCATTATGAACAAAACGTCATCATTTATAATGTATTTGTTCACGTTGGAGTTCTTGTCCACTTAAAATGTATTTACAGTTGACATTTCCAACATAAAAATATAACAATAATGTTCGTACATCTTACGTATGGATAACTTACCGAAAACCGTAAGTGTGTCGTCGATGGTTAGTGCCACTAAGCGTGATAAGTATTAAAGAAGGACCCGTTATTTCAATGTTCGAAAATAGCTCTTCTTAAGATTGCATAAAACACGCATGTTGTTAAAATTGTGTTTAAATAAATTGAACCAAATTTCTTTCTTATACAAAGTTGCTATTAAATAAAAAGTATACATTCTGACATCTTGTCAGGAAATACTGTTCACAAAACAAACAGGAGAATCCAATCCCACTTACATGTGTATCAGGGGGCTTATAACTGTTTCCAAAGGCGATAGATCGTTGCAAGGATAAACAAGTGCACAAAAGTGAACCAAAATATCTGACACTGTTAATTATGTGTACCTGACAGGGTTAGTCCCACGTTGTATAATTGTTTAGTTTTCTCAGATAACACGGGTAACTTCGAACAAGTCAGGTGTACTCAGTTCCATAAACTATATCCCGTTGCGTTTGTTAATTATCATGTGTGCTTGTCGTCGGAGTCATTGTTAAGATCGTACTTTTCAAATTAGAAACGCACTGGAGACAATTGTTCGTTTAAAATCAGAAATTGTTTGCATGTTTTTGTTTTTTGTCATAATTACTAGAACATGTTACTACCTGGTAAATGGTTTGCTTTACTGCTGATACATTAGTGCAAGCGACCACTGGTACATTCCTGGCGTTGCATCTATAGTACACTTTAACTCAATATTGGTATTTTATGCCTCATTTGTGAAAGACGAGTCTGGAAAATGAGGGTAGAGAGACCTGGCAGTTTGATGCTTTTGTGTACGCTGGAACGCTCCGACTATGACGAATCCATTATTAAGTGGTATCACAAGGGTTTCAAAACGCTGGGTCACGGCTTTAATCCCCCTCGAGCCTCACATTCATCTACAAATACGTGTTTCGTATGAGGCGTTTAACCGAGATATGGTATTATTATGAATTTCATAATACTAGTAATCATACTGTAAATGAACAGGGAAGGATCTGGATCTGATCTCCCATTCGTAATTCTAATCTTACCCAGTTGTTCATAGGATGGAGTACATGTAAATACTTTATATATTACAATAAGATAGATCCATCACTCATTGACGTGTAAAAAGGGGTTCTGCTAAGTGAACCCAAGCGAGATCGGACGGTACACGTTCTTATTAGTGTACCATGTTGTCCCATAAAGTGTACCCGATTGACACAAAACATTCTACCTGCTTGAATAGATCAAAACAACATACCTTTGTCTGAGAAATAAAAACAAAACTCATTTACACCTCATCAGCTGTCCGGTTTAGGCATCATATGTTAGTGTTGTTTATTTTCTCGGATAACATGGGTTACGTCGAACAAAACAATTTAAACCTCATCTGCTGTATAAGGGGAAGTTTCACTATTTTTGTTGTGTATTACTCAAATTACTCGGGTTACGTCGTACAAAACAGGTGTAATCAGTTCACTCTCGAATTGACCAGTCGCCAAATAAACGATCGCTCCTTCCACTTAGTTTAGTTTACATAAAACGCGTGTTCCATAACTCCTACACGCTTTGTGTGGCAGCAATAAACGGAATCTAATTGGCTGTAACGTGAATTTGATTGACAGCTGGCGTGTGGTCACTGTACAAAGGGTGCCGTTCATTGAACCCAAGCGTGACCGGACGATACACGCTTTTATAAATGCACAATGTCGCACCAATAAAGTGTTCCCGATTTTCACAAGGTATGTCTGAAAATATTTAAACACACCTTTATCTGAGCAGCAACAAACAACTCAGTAACACCTCGTCAGCTGTCTGGTTTAGGCATCATTTTGTTTTGTTGTTTGTTTTCGCGGATAATAAGGGTAACGTCGAACAAAATAATTGAAATCTAATCAGCCGTCTTAGGGTAAGTTAAAAGTGTTTTTGTTGTTTATTACGTAGACTACACTGGTTACGTCATACAATACAGGTGTAACAAGTTCAATGAACACTCTCCTATTGACCAGTCGCCAAATAAACAATATCTCCGCCCACTTAGTTGTGTTTACATAAATCGTTTAACCTATTACTCCGACACTCTTGTTTGTCGGACCATGTGGCCGCAATTCACGGAATCTGGTTGGTTGTTCCGTAAGTTTGACAGCAAGCTGGCGAACGGTCACTGTACAAAGACTAATTGACCTATGCGTTACAGGATGATACACGCTTTCATAAGTGCACACATGTCATACCCATAAATTGTACCCGAATGACACAAACCATCCTACCTGCTTGATTAGAATTAAACAATACATCGTTTCCTGAGTAAAAAAACAAAACTAATTGAAACTTCAGCTGTCTTAGGGTTAGGCTCACGTGGTATTGTTATTTATTGTCTCATACCACACAGGTTACGGCGTACAAACATGTGTACTCAGTTCCATGAACACTCCCCCATTGCGTTTTTTTAACTGCATTTACCATAAATGTGCGTTTGTCGCCGGTGGCATTGTTTGGATTATTCACATAGCCATTCAGAAACACACTGGAGATCATATTGAGGTTGGTTTTGAAAGGAATGACAATTCTTTCGCATATAATCAGAAATTGTTTTAGCGCTTTTGTGGCTTTGCATAATAACAAGAACAGAATACCAATGGTTTGCTTTTTAACTGCTGATACATAATGTCAAACGACGATGGGTCTTTAACCCTTTGCATGCTGGGAAATTTGTCGTGTGCTAAAATGTTGTCTGCTAAATTTCTAAAATAGGATGTTCTTTGATTTTTTTTCAAAGAATACTATCAGAATAGCAAACAGTTTAGATCCTGATGAGACGCCACGTTCTGTGGCGTCTCATCTGGATCCAAACTGTTTTCAAAGGCCTTCAAATTCCGGTTCCAGCGCTCAAAGGGTTAACTGCTGATACATAATGTCAAACGACGATGGGTCTTTAAGTGCTTGACGTTGCATCTAGCGCACTGCATCTCAATATTGTCAAGTGACGTCTTCTTTGTAACAGACGAGTCTGTAGAATGTATTTGTCACGCCTGACAGTTTGATGCAACTTCTGTACGCCGATCCGCCAAAATGTTTACGAATCCGTTATTAAGGCTCGATTGGTAATTGTCGGCTCAAGTACTACTTAAAAGAACATCGGATACTCTTAAGTATACTACAAAGTATCCGGGGAACGAAAACTATACTAAAAAGTACCCCCTGGAGTAGTTACGGGTGCCTTTAATATATATATATATATATCGCACCCGTCGTAAATTGTAGTTTACTTAATTATTTCTTATATTGGTAGGTCTGTGTTTTGACAGTACATTTTATAACTCATTGAAATAAAAAGGAACACGGAGCCGGTTAGTGCTTTTATGTTCCTCAGGTACTGTTGGTTGACCGGAAGTTATTTGTAATATGTGGGTAATAATATATAGTTTTTTATATATGCTATAATTCGCATTGAGTGCATGGGCAATTGTTTTTATTTCATATTTTTTACCACTAAGCTTAACTTGGGCCGTAAAAGACGAGGACGGTATTTTATATTATACAAGTTGTGATGCATTAACGAGCAAATAACCATATTCGATTGTCAATGACAATATAAGGATACTTGTATAATTGATCATATTTTTATTTCATTTATATTACATTTTAGTCGCTAATCCTACACGCAATTATGCTTGTGTAAGGGTATTTAAATCCAGAGTTTATGTATTTATCTATTTGCTTATATTCCGTTAAGACGTCCTTAGTCTGCATATGCCGTGGGATAAGAATAAACTGTAAACCGGCTTTGCAAGCAGTATATGCCTGCTCACGATAATTGAAATTATATGGTCATCCAAAGACTCTAAGTATTTGTAAAGATTTATTCACAAATATTTTAACATAATATTTGGCAGTGCTCTTCAGAATTCCATGTAACACAACCTGTATGTATCATCATATTCGTTGACCAAAAATACCCTTGTGATTCATAGCGTTAGGGTCGTTGAACTGTGTTAGGAGTATCCGGGTACCGGCCATGTGTATTGCAGTTATGTATGACAAAAAGCTTGTTATTGGCAAAATCCTACAATAATTCATTAAAGCATGCAATAACAAATAATTTTGAAACTGAAATGAATAATAAAATATGTCAATTAGATCTATGTGAAAAGATCTCAGACTAATTATATCATATATTATACATATTATGAGATACGTATAGCCGTGATAATGCGACGGATATCACGTATCTTCGCAGCTAGGAAGTTGCGTGCGCGTTCTTTTCTATAATCTGATTACGCGATAAATGTCGAAGATTCTCTTATCTGTCCGTCAGGTAATCTTTCCAATACTGAGCACACATGTCGCCGTTGTTCATTGTTTATTACAGCGTAATGAGGGATAAGGCCATTTTAACTGCGACTTTACTAGTTGTTGATGAACATAATTATGTTCGCTTCACATTATATGTGGACAGCCTTGGGTAAATTTACATGTTACATATGGGCATGTCTTAAAGTGCTCTAATTATGATAAGAACAAAACGTTTACTGCTATCAACCTCACAGGCATGATTGTTAATACAAGTTCTAATTTTATACGATTAAACAATTTCATTTGAATCGTTACTTTTTTGCTGAATCAAAAGACTTTAAAAACCTATTTACAATATGCAGATTATTATGGACATTATAGGTTTAATATTGCATTCATAATAAATTCAGGTGTGTTGTGTTCCGTCCTTTCAGCTGACTTTCTCCCTTTAGACCTCCAACTTATTTTACAAATAGTTATTAACTTTGTATGATCTATATACAGTTGAAAAGTTTAGTTCAACCTTCTAAGGGGGTAGGGCATTTTCCTGCCCAGAGGTAATTCTTTAATCACACACTTGCATATATATTTGTCATAATGATGCATTTTCCCATACGTACCGTTGAACTTAATGAGATGATGCGACCTTCATTAACACAGATGTGCATATAGGAAAAGAAACATTCTTGATGTCTGCGGATTGTGTCTTCACCTGCCGCTTGCCAAATACTCGCTCTATTGCGAACGTCTGCAATGTCTGGATTGCTGATCGTTTAGTTGTTGGGAATCGTCATCGAATTAGCCTCGCATTGCTGGTGTAACTGCAGTTGGTGATTTTTGCCAGTATTCGAATGTACGCATTTTTTGGATACGCTTCGTACCGTATCGTTAGGGCATGTTGAACATTTGCTTTTTATTGTAAGCTTCCCGGAGCACAACGTGCGAATTTTGTGATCACCTTTTGTCCGTCGTTTGTCATGCGTCTTCCGTCATAGACATTTACCTTGTGAACACTCTATAGGCCATGATCAGAACATATGTCCTAATTATATCGTAGCTGAGATCGAACTTGGTCAAATGAGATCCAAGACTAGGTCACTAGGTCAACTTTAAGAAAAAAGCTTGTGAACACTCTAGAAGTCAAATGTTTGCCTAATCATCACGAAACTTGCTCAGAACATAAGTTTTTACCAAATCTCAGGTGAGTTCAAAAATGTTTCCGGTCCAGAAAAAAGGCCGCCATGAGGCGCGGCAGTTTCACTTATACGGAAGAAAACACGGCGAAAAATTTATTAACTGTGTTTGTCCAATGTTAATGAACCTTTCTAAGAATATTTGTTCTAATGAGATCTCACCTTAGTTATAAAATTGTTCTGGTCCGTTTAAAAAAACATCGTGCAGGGATCAGTTTCCCCTATATCGCTATAGAGAACACACGAGATGCCACAATGTTTTGCCTAATCATCAGAACAATTGTTTTAATAATATCACGGGTGAGTAAGACAATTGTTCTGGGATATTGAAAATCATGGCCGCCAGAGGCGGGACAGTTTTCCTGAAAAGGGTATTATTGAATCCTTGAAAAACATGGTCACCAGGGGGGAGGACGGGGCAGTGTTCCTCTTTTGCTCAATGTCAGTTCTGATCATTTCTCGGCTGCATTGGTAAATAGTTGATTTCCATTGAAAGACATGGCTGCCATGGTGAAGGCAGTTTCCATTTAATGGCTATAGTGAAACCTTGAAAACTAGAAGTCAAATTGTTTGCCCAGTAACCATGAAACTTGCCTAGAACAGATCAGAACATTATATCTAATGATAATTTGGCCAAGTTAGACAATGGTTCGGATCGTTAAAAAAGTGTGCTGGCACTTCATCTTATAATGCCATAGTGAGAAATTATACCAGATAGGAACAGTTAAGATGATTTCGGTGGTCTCAGGTGAGCGCCTTGTGGAATTTCGCCTTCTTGTTTTCATGCATTTAAGACAATTGAGTTTGAGCCAGAAGTTACTTGAATTTGTTTTCTGAGTGAAACGTAACATGGAAGTATATTGTTACTGTGCTTTATATATGCAAAGTAAATGACAAAAATGTTTTTAAAGTATAGCGCTTACACATTTCAACGTATTATTTTATCGTCTATTGATGTTCAACGGACAACCATTGGCTAACAACAAAACTACTATAACTCGATTATAGTAACGAGTATACGTGTGAACGGCTGCGGACTTGTATATTGGAATATAACTTGTTGCGCCTTGTTGGTTGATGATATCACGCGTGTTTACCAGACGGTTATTGTGGATTTAGATGTAAGCCGTTGAATGTTCCGCAGTGTTTGTGTTATAAAACAAACGTGGACAAATCCGGAAACGGAAAATGGTTTAAAAGATCCCAGCGTTGAAAGCTTGTAGTTTAGTGAAAACAAAGATTTTATTAGTATGTGTGTGATGGCTGGATGCAATGTTTTTATGAAGTATATGTGAGAATTCAGACGGATTTTTTTTGCAAAAACAGCAGTTATATATGGGATTTTTCCCAACTTATATTAGGTACGTATTATTTATTTTTCTTTTATTTTTACTTCGTTTTTCATTTACACCGGCAATTTTTGACAGTGCCATGCTTATGAGTCTTGTTTTTATTCAAAATACAACCGCTGCATTACGTACATATTTTATTTTATTTATTGACTAGTGAAAAGATCAAGATATTAATGAATGCTCAAAGTGATATTTCAATTGAAGCAAAATACAACCACAGCATGTGAAATAAGCCAGCTATATTAATTAGTATTCGTTAAATGTTTACATATATTAGAACCTCGTTTGTATTATTGCATGTAAAAGGGGGATTTCCGTTATAACTGATAAATGTCTCACTTTCATGAGATGAGGTACATAATTGAAATACATTACTGTCTCTTTTGAAAACATCAATTATTTTTTAAAGATAATTCATGTATGTGTGTGGAAGATTTAGACAGTGTATGGGTAAATGGGTGAACTAATTAATGAATTTATACAACACATTACATTTAAGATAAGAGGAAGAGTAGATAAGTGCTGTGGAATGAATAAACTAAATATGGAAGGAATGCATGTTTACATGTATTGTAAATGATCAACGATGCATGGATTACTTTGGAAACGATTTAATGATGGCCGGACCGAACATGTAAACTGCTAGACTAGATGACTTATACAGCTCACAGGCCGACCTTTAGAATTGCTGTTGCATCCTTGTAACAGATTTATGGCAAAGTAAACCATGCTGATTTAAACACATGTGACGGTGTTGACCGTTAATAACTGAAAATATTTACGTGTCACATTCGCGCCTTGTCAGATTATCCTCAATGGCAAGCTTTTCAGAAATTCTGGATATTTGGAAAGCTGTATGCATGCATAATATGTTCGCAACCTGTTACTGTCGGGATTTCATAGACATTGTACATGTACGCAGGTGTTTGTTTTGTATTTTATCAAAGCGGCTTTTTTCTTTATGTTCTGTTTTAGCACCATTGCGCCCGCTTACGCCCACACAACACACGCATTCACACGACGTGATTATTTGCGTAATAATACTTACACATGGCGTCATACTGTGTGATAACGATTCGATCCCGGTGTTATATATTTATATTTATTTCTGTTTTGATGTACAGTTTCGTATTACGAATAATATAAAGACCAAAATATATATACACGAGTTGCATCTGCCATATTAACGCAGACTGTGTGTCACTCGTGTTAAGTTGATGTTGTTTTCACGAAGGAAAATGGTTGTGTCAGGTAACACAGCAAGAATTATATAAGGTGAGTTTTATAATTGTCTGTGTATTCCGTGCATTGTCGGTGATCATTTTAAGAGTTTAAACGGCATGAATGAATATTAATATTAACTATACTCGTTTAGTATGGAAAATAAACCACATATTTATCAAACACAACTTAAAAGTTAAATAATTAAAAAAAGTATCTGGCAAACCGAAAATAATGTTCAATGTCATAATAATAGTTTGTTTCTGTTGCGCTTTATAAAGTGATACAAAAAGAGGTCAACTTCATCTAGAAATTATAAATATATATTTCAAAATAATACCGTATCACCTTTCCGGCCATGTTGACCTTAATCAGGTATATGCTTTAGAAAATGCTAGTTCATACTTACACCACTAAATCGAAATTTCATTAAGTATTTTGACGTCACTTTTTGGCGTCGGTGGGTGTTCCACTAAGTGCGTTTTCGTACCTAGCAAGTGAGATCCATACATCCTGCAAAGTGACGGAAAGTAATCAACATCGTAATTAACTTAGCGATCAAGTTAACATTTTCCCGGTGGTGTGATTGGTAGTGTTTAGGAAACAAGGCGATCTATAAGTGATGACGTTCTTTCACTAATTAACCTCGCTTGTATATTGTTATACATGCTCATTTGGCGCTGACGCCATTAGGTAATACGTGTAAAGAAATATGTGTGGAACATTGTCTAATTCGTTGCTTGCTCTGAACGAAACTCCTCTTTTGACGTTGTGAATCCGGGATAACGATTATCTGTGTAAAATGTAGCTTTTTGTTTCGTTTTGTTCAGCAATTTGTGGATTTTCGAGTTTGTAAGATAATTGTGTTATTGGCTAGGGTAGTCAAGCGTTTCGTTGGGCTCGATTTCTAGATGTCTATATTCTGGCACGAGCTACACGTGCACTATATAACAAGTATTGGAATGTGTTTTAATGAATTGTTTATAAGATAGATCAATTTAAAAAATGACAATAACAGCTATGTCAGGAACATGTTCGTTGGTCGCATTTCCAAAAGATATATTTAATAAATGTTTTGCAATATATAAAATAAGGGCCTTTTAATGGCCTTTCTTCAATCGACCCATGTTACTTACAGGTTGGTTGATACGACAGACACATACACAACATGTGATAATTATGCATGTATTAAAATTTTCACTGGCTATTAAGAAACGATAATCGCAACACTAGTTCGATTTACACAAATTTGTGATGTTAAAATGAGAGCTTTTCTTTACAGTCTCACGTTAAGGATTGTTTTTCATTGTAAATAAGTGGTTACAACTAAGTTTTTCTCAATCTTTCTGAAGCTCAGCGAATATCCTGCTATATATGTTGCTAGTTATACAATAAAGAAAATAGTTCTTTCTTACATGTAAATTACTTAGGAACTCGTCGTCATAAAGCACTTGGTTTGTATGTGCTGTACATGTATAATTTCTTCCTTTTATAGAGTACTCAATAACAAGTACCAAAGTTCAGCAGGTAAGATGGTGTTCTTTGCTGTAGAGCTTAGTCAACGTGAGTTACTTTTGTGCAATAGTGCGCTTGTATTGCGTTTTTGGATTAACTATTAACAAAATGGGACACACAAACTATCTTTTTGTACCTTTGTTGAACCACCCCGTTTGACATTCTGTCTTTGATCCATAAAGAAAATAGTAAACCTTTTAAAACATGACCGCCACCACGCCTTGAGACTTAATGCATTTAATAAGCGTTCATATATGTCCATACATCCTTGTTCTCAAATTCAGTTGCCAATCAGAACAGGTATATCAGTATACATTAAACAAAAAACTTTCTGTTATTAAGGATCAAAATGTTATACACATTTGTTGTACATAATTCTGACAAATTGCACACAATATGTACGAATATTTTACAGCATAAATCACATATCGGGTACAGAAGGATTTGCTTTGAAGCATGTTGTTGTATTTAAAAAAATAAGGTGCAATTCACGGGAAATAAGGTGCAATATACGGGAAATAAGGTGCAATACACTTGAAATAAGGTGCAATACACGGGAAATAAGGTTCAATATACGGGAAAAAGGTGCAATATACGGGAAATGATAAGGTGCAATATACGGGAAATAAGGTGCAATATACGGGAAATTAGGTGCAATACACGGGAAATAAGATGCAATACATGGGAAATAAGGTGCAATACACGGGAAATAAGGTGCAATATACGTGAATTAAGGTGCAATACACGGATAATAAGGTGCAATACATGGGAAATAAGGTGCAATACAAGGGAAATTAGGTGCAATATACGGGAAATAAGGTTCAATACACGGTAAAAAAATGCAATCTACGGGTAATTAGGTGCAATATACGGGACAAAAGGTGCAATATACTGGAAATTATTCTATATATTAACTTGTGTAATATTGTCACATTATCATAATATTCAAGAATAAAAAGTAAATTAAAGTTGTCTACACTGGGATTGGAACTCGGAACCATGTACATGTAATGTATTGCCACTGTATCATTAATTAAAAAAAAAACTCAAAAGCGTGCTGTTACCACTTTAATCAAAATCCAAAATATCGATGGAAAACGTTACAAACGATTAATTCTTTATCTCATTGAATTGATGATAATTAACAAAGGAAACACAATTTTTACTTTGTTTTAAACTTGTTTTCATAGTAATTAGCGCCGATTAAATAGAATGTATACATTCTATTTGAATCTATGATAACACAATTGTTTTGAACAACTCCCTTTAATACGTTGTTGACTATTAAAGTATGCAATCAGTACCATAACACTATTATATCTAATAATGATTTATTATACGCCGAATAAAATTTACGTTTCTAGCCTTCACCTATTGAACCCGCCTCAATATGACTCACAGAGAATTCGAATGCGAATAGCATGGACGTATTTATTGGAAGTGACGTTGATTGTCATATAAGTGCGCGTTAGTATGCAAGTTTGCATGTTCATTATTACCGTTCTCTTTAAGCGCATCGGTGACCCACAATACTTGTTCAGTTTGTAACCATTTGAAATTCGTATAACTTAAGGATGTTATAACTTATCAAGATTTTTTTTTTTTTTTTTAATTTCATTGCTTAATGGATGCTTTCGTTTTAAATGTTTATTTCCAACGTTTATGATTTAACGTTTCACTGGAATTCAAATAACTGCCGTGTGTTATCTGCCCTTTCCCGCTTGGGGTTCCGCCATTTTTCATATGCAGACGTCTATTGAAGGAAATATTATGAGAATTCATAAGGTAAAGCCGCAGCTGTTCATTATGAGATATACGTATATTAAAACCGCGTTTTTAAATGGTACTATACAATTATAATTTAATATAGGTATTTATATTATCAAAGACATGTGACAAGGTTTTACGTAGCGTCTTTCTGTAACACTATATATTTTGGGATTTAATGTGAACTATACTCCGGTTTGACGAGAACTTATGTTTTCAATAAGGTAGAAGTGTATCAACATTTTATTGTTATTGCTTTGTCTTGGAATTAAAGACCATCTTAATAATGTTGATACAAGTATATATGTCCATCTAAGTTAGTAGTAATTTTCCTAAACTCACAATGACCCAATTAAAAAAATAACTATAAATAGAGGTAGAGTTAATTTCATGTGGGCATGAAGACACACATATTGCAACAGACAATATTTTCAAAAGTTACCCATGATGTGCACGCTTAAAATATAATACTTTAAACAATCTAATTATACAAATTGTGATATGATCAACAGCAATAAATTAGTATTTGGGTATTTTACATTTAAAACTTGATACTATGAAAATGAGATTACGCTCTGTAAACAGCGGGTTAAATGCAGTTCGCACAGGCTAATTAGGGACGACACTTATCGCTTTTATTGTATATTTCGTTTAAAGGAAGACTCTTCTAAGCAAACATCATGTTTAAGCGGAAAGTGTCGTCCCTGATTAGCCTGTGTGGTATACACAGGCTAATCTGGGACGACAGTTTACGTAAATGCATTAGATTCCCTTTTCACAGAGCGAGGCTCAAATATACCATGATCCACCCGCCCGTCGTACTCCAATACTAAAGTCGGTATGAGAACAGCCAGGCTCCACCGCCGTCGGTGAAAACGAATTAAGCGCCTCTACGAGCAGGCAGATGGCATGAGGGACGATAGAAAAACTCCAAAAATGTCAATTAACCGAAACGTTGCGTAGCCAAGACGAACGAAATGGGATCAGCAAACAACGCGTGAACATTACACAGCCGTATGTAGGACATCGAACGTCGTGATAGATAGCAGAGCGTTTTAATTCTTTATATATATATGAGCCTCGCTCTGTGAAAATGGGGTTTAATGCATGCACGTCAAGTGTCGTCCCCGATAAGCCTGTGTAACAGATTTAGGGTCGCGCCTGGATCAGGTCAAACGTGCGTCATTCTCACCTTACCCAGTTGTACAAATGATGGAGTTCGTCTAAACACTAGTTTTATTACAACAACAGAGAGCCACCACTCACTTACGTGTCCAAAGGGTGCTGCTAAATGACCCAAACGTGACCGGACGGTACACGTTTTTATATGTAAACAATGTCGCAACGCACCAATATAGTGTATCCGATTGAAACAATGCCTTCTTGAATATATTAAACTAACACACCTTTGCCGGAGCTACGTGTTACGTCGTGAAAAACAGGTGTATTCAGTTCAATGAACACTCTCCAATATGCAGTCGCTCCTCCCACTTGGTTAAGTTATCATACACCGCGGGTTCCATAACTCCTACACCTTTTGTTTGTCGGACCATGTGGCAGCAATACACGGAATCTGATTGGCTGTTACGTGAGTTTGTTTGACTGCTAATGAACGGCGACTTTACAAAAGGCGCTGCTAATTGAATCAAGCGTGTCAGGGGCGCTATGCGCTTTCATAAGTGCACAAATGCCATATCCATAAATTGTTACCGATTGACACAAGACATCCTGCATGCGTGAATCGATTGACGTAACCCACCGCTAGAAGAGCAACAAACAACTCATTAACACCTCATCTGCTGTCTTATGGTTAGGCATCATATTAGTGTGTTGTTTATTACGTAGAGTTCGGTTCAATGAACACTCTCCAACTGACCAGTCGCCAAATAAGCGATAAGCCCACTTTGTTTTGATAATATCAAATGCTGCTTACTGACCCAAGCGTGGCAGGACGGTACACGCTTTTTTAATGCACTATGCTGTACCCATAAATTGTAACCGATTAACACACGACATCTACATGCTTCAATATATTAAAAACAACACCCATTTGTCTGAGCAACTACAAAACAACTCATTTACACCTTATTTGCTACCGTATGGTTGGACGTCATATTGTATTATTGTTTGTGTTCTCGGATAGAAAGGGTTACGTCGAACAAAAGAATTGAAATCTCATCAGCCGCATTAGGGTATAGATGTGCACGTGTCTGTGTTGTTTATTACTCAGACTTAACGGGTAACGTCGTACAAAACAGGTGTGATCAGTTCAATGAACACTCTCAAATTGACCAGTCACAAAACACGGAAGCTGAATGTTTGTTACGTAAGTTTGACAGCCAGCTGGCGAGCGGTCACTGTACAAAGGCTAATTGACCCAAGCATGACAGGATGATAAACGCTTTCATAAGTTCACAAATGTCGTACCCATAAATTGTACCCGAATGACGCTAAACATCCTACTATCTTGAAAAGAATGAAACAATGCACTTTTTCGTGAGTTAAAACAAAACAACTAATTGTAACCTCAGCTGTCTTATGGTAAGTCTCACGTGGTATTGTTGTTTATTCTCTCAGAATACACGGGTTACGGCGTACAAGACACGTGTACTCAGTGCAATGAACACTCTCCCATTGCGGTTTTTGAAAACTGTATGTACCATAAAAGTGCGGTTGTCGTTGGTGTCAGTGTTTGGATTATTCACTAAGTATAATGCCAATCAGAAACACACTGGAGATAATATTAAGGTTGACCTTTCTTTCGCATATAATCATAAATCGTTTAGAGCTCCTGTGATTTTGCATAATTACCAGAACATGCTACCAATTGTTTGCATTATTTTTACTTCTGATACAGAATGTCAAACGACCATGGGACTTTTAGTTCTTAGCGTGGCATCTAGTGCACTGTATCTCAATATTGGTACCGTCTCATTTGTGAAAGACGAGTCTGTAAAATGGGTTTGTCACGCCTGACAGTTTGATTCAACTTATGTACGCCGATCCGCAACATTTTTTACGAATCCGTTATTAAGTGGTTACATTTAACTGCATACGGCAAAGATCGCAGGTATGATCTCCTGAGCCGCACAGTCACCTACAAAGGCGTTGTTTGATTGAACCGAGATTCGATGTACTGTGTACCTCGTAATAATCATGTTTTAGGACTTAGGTCGCATCATGATGGGATTTCTATTGCGACAATCCATCAACACCATTTCAAAGGGCTTGAGAAGATGAACTTTTTGATAAATGGTTGTTTATCGGCAGATAAATGCTACATGTATCACGGCCTGTAATCGGATAATGCTGACGCAGTTCAACGACAATTCCGCACTTCCAACATGGCGGAAATATAGGCGAAGTATGCCATTATTGTTCAGATTTTTCATCATGACTACATTTCAAGGTTATAATGTCCTGCTATACATGTACTAGATATGGCCATTGGTAATCACTCTTTATTGCTGGATATCATTTAAATGATTCCTAAAATCGTTTTCATCAAGACAATTTTAACGTGTTCGAACTTTTTTAATTATATTATCATACCGTAGTTTCTTTTTGGTAAACCGCATTAGTCAAAGGAACATCTTTGTGTCAAAGAGTAATCGTATGAAAAAATAATAATGATAGCTCACATGGATATGCATTCTGGTGTGGTCATAACCATATGGGTAATTCCTGATAAAGGCCAAAAACAGCGATTGATTGATGCGAACGCAAAATCATAAATACATAACAAATTGGATGTTAAATTGTGGAAACTGTCAGAAATTAGAATATTGAATTATTACCTATATTATTTGGTCTGTGTTTTGACAGTAAGTTTTATAACACCGCATTTTTAATTCAATGACATGAAGAACAAATTTTGACAGAGCATGTTAGTGCTTTTATGTTTCTCTTTNTTTAATTTAATATCAACAAACTTGTATACTTGGCAAAATTATAATTCGATTTATATTAAATTTTCGTCGCTTATGTGTCTATCCTACACAAACTTGTACTTGGATAGGGTTTATATATGTTCCAAACGGGCACTGCGTTCGATTATTATAATCCAGAATGTGCATATTTATCCATGTTCTTGTATTCTATGCGTTTATACGTCATTGGTGTATATATGTCATGGGATAAGACCACACAGGCGTTGCAACCAAGATATGCTCAGAAACATTGAACTTATATAGCCATATAAAGACTCTAAATATTTGTTAAGATTTCTTCACAAATATTTTTAACAAATTATTTGGCAGTGATCCACAATAGTCCATATAACAAAGCCTCTATCACCATATTCGTTGACAAACAATATTCTTGAGATTCATAGCGTTAGGGTCTATGAACTGTGTTAGGATTATCCGGGTACAAGCCGTGTGTATTGCAGTTATGCACGACAAAGAGCCTGTTATTGGCAAAATCCTACAATAATTCAGTAAGGCATGCAATCACAAATAATTTTGAAACTGACATGAATAATAAAATATGTCAATTATGTGAAAAGATCTCAGACTAATTATATCATATATTATACATATTATGATATACGTAACGCCGTGTTAATGTGACGGCTATCAGGTACCTTCGCAGCTAGGAAGCTGCGTGCGCATTCTTTTCTATAATCTGATTACGCGATCAATGTCGAAGATTATCTTATCTGTCCGTCAGGTAATCTTTCCAATACTGAGCACACATGTCGTCGTTGTTTATGGTTGATTACAGCGTAATGAGGGATAAGGCCATTGTAACTGCGACTTTACTAGTTGTTGATGAACATATGTTCGCTTTCGCATTATATGGGGGCAGCCTTGGGTAAATTTACACGTTCCATATGGACACGTTTAAAAGTTCTCTAATTATGATGAGAACAAAATGTATACTGGTATTAACCTCCCAGACATAATTGTTAATCCAAATTCTTATTTTACACGATTAAACAATTTCATTTGAATCGTTACTTTTTTGCTGAATCAAACGACTTTAAAAACCAATTTACAATATGCAGATATATATGGACATTATAGGTTTAATATTCCATTCATAATGAATTCAGTTGTGTTTTTTTCCCTCCATTCAGCTGATTTTCTCCTTTTCGACCTCCAACTTATTTTACAAATAGTTATTAACTTTGTATGATCTATATGCAAATGAAAAGTTTAGTTCAACCTTTTAAGGGGGTAGGGCGTTTTCCTGCCCTGAGTTAATTCTTTAATCACACCCTTGCATATACATGTACATTTGTCATTATGATGCATTTTCCCATACGTTCTGTTGCACTCAAGGAGATGATGCGACCGTCATTTACACAGATGTGTATCATAGGAAAAGAAACATTCATGACGCCTGCGGATTGTTTCTTCAACGGCCGCTTGCCAAATGCTCGCTCTCTTGCGAACGTCTGCAATGTTTGGATTGCTGATCGTTTAGTTGTTGGGAATCGTCATCGAATTAGCCTCGCATTTCTGGTGTAACTGTGTCCGTCGTTTTCCATGCGTCTTCCGTCATAAATATACACTGTGACTACTCTATGGGCAACATGGTTTGCCCAATCTTCACTTGGTCAGAACATGTGTCCTTATTAAATCGCAGCTGAGATCGAAACTTGGTCACAAACTTGGTCACATGAGGTCCAAGACTATGTCAGTAGGTCAACTTTAAGGAAAAAGCTTGTGAACACTCTAGAAGTCAAATGTTTGCCTAATCATCACCAAACTTGCAAAGAACATAAGTTCTTATCATATCTCTGGTGAGTTCGAAAATGTTTCTGGTTCAGAAAAAAAGACCGCCGTGAGTTGCGGCAGTTTCACTTATACGGGAGAAAACATGGCGATAACTATATGAACTGTTTTTGTCCACTCTTAATGAATTTTTCTAAGAACATTTATTCTAATGAAATCTCACCTTAGTTATAAAATTGTTCTGGTCTGTTTAGAAAAATATTGCCGTGGAGGGATCAGTTAACCTTCTTTCGCTATAGTGAACACACGAGATGCTTCAATGTTTTGCCTAATCAACAGAACATTTGTTCTAATAATATCACGGCTAAGTAAGACAATTGTTCTGGTCCCTTGAAAATCATGGCCGCCAGAGGCGGGACAGTTTTCTTTTTGTGGGTATGTTTTGAATCTTGGAAAAACATGGCCACCAGGGGGGGGGGAGCGGAGCAGTGTTCATTTTTGTATAGTGAAACCTTGATAATAATCTAGAAGACAAATTGTTTTCACAACTCACCATGAAACTTGCCTAGAACATATCAGAACATTATCTCCAATGATAATTTGGCCAAGTTAGAAAATGTTTCCGATCGTTAAAAAGAGTGGGATGGCAGTTCATCTTATAATGCCATAGTGAGAAATGATACCAGATAGGAACAGTTCAGTTTATTTGGGTCATCTCAGGTGAGCGCATTGTGGTATTTGGCCCTCTTGTTTTCATGTATTTAAGACAATTGAGTTTGAGCCAGAAGTTCTTTGAATTGTTTTCTGAGTGAAACGTAACTTGGAAGTATATAGACACGGTGATTTATATATGCAAAATAAATGACAAAAGAGGTATTTTAAGTATAGCGCTTACACGTGTCAACGTATTATTGTATCGTTTATTGATGTGCAACGGACAACCATTGGCTCACAACAAAACTACTACTACTACTACTCTATCATATTCATAGTAACGAGTATACGTGTAAACGACTGCGGACTTGTATTATGGAATATAACTTGTTGCGCCTTGTTGCTTTATGATATAAAACAAACGGGAAAATCGGTAACGGAAAAATGTTTTAAAATATCCCGGCGTTGAGTACTTGTAGGTTAGTGAAAACAAAGATTTCATCAATATGTTTAATGGCTGGATGCAATTTTTTTATGAAGTGAATGTGAAACAAACGGAAGGAATTAGATATTTTGTTGCAAAAACAGCAGTAATATTTGGGATTTTTCCCAAGTTATATTAGGTATGTATTATTTAAATTTATTATTTTTATTTCGTTTTTCATTTACAAATTGTACCACCAGTGGCAGGCTTATGTGTGTTTTTTTTTTATACAAACTACGGCAGCTACATTACGTAAATATTTTATAGAATTTATTGACTAGTGAAAGGATCAAGGTTTTTATTAATGCTCAAAGTGAAATTTCATTTAAAGCAAAATACAACCAATGTATGTGAAATAAGCCAGTTATATTGATTTATTTTCATTTTTCTTTTCTTTTTTCCTATTTAAAGATCGTATTTATTATTAAATGTGAAAAGGGCGATTCCCATGAAACACATGAATGTCTCACTTAAATGACGTATGTACGTAATTGAAATAAATTAGTGTTTATATTGAAAACATCAAGTTTTATTATAGATAATCCATGTGAATGGAAGATTTAGACGCTGGATGGGTAACTAAGATAATTGATTAATGAATCCATACAACACATAAAAAAGAAGACATAGCGGAACATTAGATACGTGTTTAGGAAGGAATTAGCTGAATAAAGAAGGAATGCGTGATAACATAGTGAATGATCAACGATGCATGTATTACTAAGGGGACGAATTAATAATGAGAGGACAGAACGTGTAAACTGGTAGACTATGTAAAATCTAAATCGTTAATCTCTCAGGCTGACCTTTAGACCACCTGATAAATCCTTGTAACAGATCAATGGCCAAGTAAACCATGCTGATTTAGACACATGTGACATCATCTGTGTAAAATGTAGCTTTTTGTTTTGTTTTGTTCAACAATTTGTGGATTTTCGAGTTTGAAAGGTAATTGTGTTTTTGGCTAGGGTAGTCTAGCGTTTCGTTGGGCTCGAGTTCCATTTTCTGGCACGAGCTACACGTGCGCTGTATAACAAGTAGTGGAATGCGTTTTAATGAATTGTTTATAAGATAGATAAATTGATAAAGGGCCTTCCTTCTTTCATCCTAAAATGCAGAAATTTATAAACGATTATCCTCTATTAACGAACCGATATATAAAAAGATCTTTGTCATGAGTGTTATTTTGTTTGTTAAAATATAATGTATACATACCTTTTTAAATCTATTTCACTTTTTTAATTTGCAATTTGCCAACTGTGAATAAGTCACTTCAACAATTGCCCTTTAACGAATATCCTAGACAACAATAAACACAAACGAACTCAAATTTAACGAAGCAAACTTTCCTTACATACAATATGTATACATATATTTTCAATAAAGATTCAATAACAATATAATTGTTTATACAAACAACAATTTTTTAACCTGTAGGTTGATGAAATACGTTTTTTAAACTGTGTATAATGTGTAAAGATCGACTAATTATTTCACTTGTCCAATCTTAATACGTTGCATTTCCCTGGGGGAGGTTACATTCAGATATCTGTCTTATGCGCGAATAGGAGCAAAGTTACAAAACCTATAATTCTAGATTAGAAGGCCAACAACCATTTTATACGCGGAGCAGATAAGAGCAAATATACAAAATCTATGATATTATATTTGACATAATCGGCTGCGTCAGTCGACCAGTGTAGACCTTCTTACAAGTTGGGTGCTAAGACAGACACATACACAAAATGTTTAATGCATTTATTAACGAATAATTTTCGATTTATCGTTGATAATCGGTCAATAAACAACGTATGAATGTTCTGATGCGTAGGAACTAGGCAACGATTGTTTAAGACTGATTTGTTCAATATCCATACATCAAAATAAAAATTGCTCACTGACTTGTAAGAAACGATAATCCGAAAATTGTTTCTATTGAACATTATTTTATAAATATTCGTGAACTTAAAATGAGAACTCTACTTTACAATTTCATGTTAAGGTGTTTTTTTCATTGTAAATAAGTAGTAACAACTAATTTCTTCTTAACCTTCCTGAAGCTCAGCGAATATCCTGCTTTAAATGTTACTAGTTATACAATAAAGAAAATAGTTCTTTCTTACATGTATATGACTTAGTAACTCATCGCCATAAAGAACCCGGTATGTGTGTGGTGTATACTATCAGGCTTTATTATAGTACTCAATTACAAGTACTCAAGTTCAGCTGGTAGGTAAGATGGTGTTCTATGCGTCAGAGCTTTCAGTCAATGTAGGTTACTTTGGTGCAATAGTGCGCTTGCATGGCGTACTTTGATCAAATTTTAACAAAATGGGACACACCTATGATGTTGTTTGTACCTTAGTTGAACTACCCCATTTATCATTATTTCGTTGATCCGTGAACGACAAAGCGTCCCTTCCATACCTTTACGTCACCAAGCAATAAGACTTGAATGCATTTGATAAGCGTTCATATATGTCCATACAACCATTTGTGTTTGTTCACATTTTGTATCCTTGTCCATACATTCAGTTTCCAATCAGAACAGGTATATCAGCATACATTAAACAAACAACTTTCTGTTATTGGAAAGCAAAATGTAATTCACATGTGTTGTACATAATTCAGACAAATTGCAGACAATATGAACGAACATTTTACTGCGTAACTAACTTAATCGGGTACAGAAGGATTTGCTTTAACAATGTTGTTGCCGTACGGAAAATAAGGTGCAATATACGGGAAATAAGGTGCAATATACTGGAAATAAGGAGCAATACAGGGGAAATAAGTCGCAATACACGGGAAATAAGTTGCAATACACGGGAATAGGGGGGGGGAAACACGGGAAAAAAGGTGCAATATACGGGAACAAACGTGCAATATACGGGCAATAAACTGCAATACACGGGACATAAGGTGCAATACACGCGAAATAAGGTGCAATACATGGGAAATAAGGTGCAATACACGGGCAATGATTCTGTGTCAATAAGAATGGTGCTCTAAAATGCCTTGAAAATATTATCTTTTGTGATATTGCCACTGTACCATTAATTTGTTAAAACTCAACATTGTGTTGTAAACACCATTTAATCAAAATCCAAAATATCGATAGAAAGCGTTACACGCGCTTTATTCTTTATCTCGTTTAATTAATGAGTAATCACAAAAGAAACACTATTTATTATGCGTTAATCTTGTTTTCTTAGTTATTAGCGCCGGTTAAGTATAATTTATATATTCGTTTTGAATCTATGATAACACAATTTTATTGAACAACTCCCTTTTAATATTGTGTTGACTATTTAAGTATGTAATCAGTACCATATAACTATTATATTGAATTATGGTTTAATATAAGACGAATAAAATTCACGTTTCTGGCCTTCACCTATTGAACCCGTCTCAATATGACTCACAGAGAATTCTTATGCAAATAGCATGGACTTCTTTATTGGAAGTGACGTTAAATACCATATAAGTACGCACCGGCATGCAAGTTTGCATGTTCATTTTCTCCGTTCTCTTAAAGCGCATCGTTGATCCACAATTCATGTTCAGTTTGTTACCAATCGGAATTCGTATAGCTACAGGAAGTTATAACTCATCAAGTAAAATATGTTACGATTAAATAGCTAAATGAATGCTATTGTTTTACATGTTTATTTCCAATGTTTATGATTTTACGTTTTACTGGAATTCGAATAACTGCCTTATGGCATCTGCCCTTTCCTACTTGGGTGTCCGCCATTTTTCATATGCAGACGTCTATTCGGGGAAATATTATGACAATGCATAAGGTTAAGTCGTAGCTGTTCATAATGAGATATACGTATATTATAACCGCGTTTTTGAATGGTACTTTATTATTATAATTTAATATAGGTATTTATATTACCAAAGACATGTGACAAGGTTTTACGTAGCGTTTTTCTGTAATACTATATATTGTGTGATTTTATTTGCAATATACTTCGTTTTTACGAGTACTTATGTTTTCAACAACGTAGAAGTGTACCAACATTTTGTTGTTATTGTTTTGTCTTGGAATTTAAGACCATCTTAATAATGTCGATACAAGTATATAATTATGTTCATCTAAGTAAGTAGACATTTTGCTAATTTCGCAATGACCCAATTAAAAAATAACTATAAATAGAGGTAGAGTTAATTACATGTGGGCATGAGGACAAACATATTGCATCAGACAATATTTTCAAAAGTTACCCATGATGTGCACGCTTAAAATATAATACTTTAAACAATCTAATTATACAAATTGTGATATGATCAACAGCAATAAATTAGTATTTGGGTATTTTACATTTTAAACTTTATACTATAAAAATGAGATTCGCTCTGTGATTCTCTCTCCTTTATTAATGCACAATGTCGTACCCATAAATTGTACCCGATTGACACAAGACACCTACCTGCTTCAATAGATTAAAACAACAAACATTTGTCTGAGAAACTAAAAACAACTCATTTACACCTTATCTGTTGCCGTATGGTTAGACGTCATATTGTTTTATTGTTTGTGTTCTCGGATAGTAAGGGTAACGTCGAACAAAATAATTGAAATCGGATAAGCCGCATTAGGGTATAGTTGCACGTGTCTGTGTTGTTTATTACTTAGACTTAACGGGTTTCTTCGTACAAACTTGTGTAATCAGTTCAATGAACACTCTCAAATTTACCAGTCGCCAAAATAGCGATCGCTCCGCCCACGTAGTTTTTGTTTACATAAAACGCTTGTTCCATTACTCCGATACTCTTTGTAAGTCGGACCATGTGGTCGCAATACACGGAATCTGAGTGGTTGTAACGTAAGTTTGACAGCCAGCTGGCGAACGGTCACTGTACAAAGGCTTATTGACCCAAACGTGACAGGATGATACACGCTTTTATAAGTTCACAAATGTCGTACCCATAAATTGTACCCGAATGACACATACCCGAATGACGCTAAACATCATACGTGCTTGAGTACAATAGAATAAAACAACACATTGTTTCGTAAGTAAAAAAACTAAAATAATTGAAACCTCAGCTGTCTTAGGGTTAGTCTCACGTGGTATTGTTGTTTTTTGTCTCAGAATACACGGGTTACGGCGTACAAAACACGTGTACTCAGTGCAATGAACACTCTCCCATTGTGTTTTTTTTGAAAATTGTATGTACCATCAATGTGCGGTTGTCGTTGGTGTCAGTGTTTGGATTATTCACTAAGTATATAGCCAATTAGAAACACACTGGAGACAATATTAAGGTTGTCCTTTCTTTCGCATATAATCATAAATCGTTTAGAGCTTCTGGGATTTTGCATAATTACCAGAACATGCTACCAATTGTTTGCATTCTTTTTCCTTCTGATACAGAATATCAAACGACCATGGGACTTTTAGTACATAGCGTGGCATCTAGTGCACTGTATCTCAAAATTGGTACCGTCTCATTTGTGAAAGACGAGTCTGTAGAATAGGGTTTGTCACGCCTGACAGTTTGATGCAATTTCTGTTCACAGATTCGCCACAAATTTTACGAATCCGTGATTAAGAGGTAACAGTATGACTGCATAACGCTGGATCGCAGGTGTGATCCCCAAAGCCGCACAGTCACGTACAAAGGTGTTGTTCGATTCAGCCGAGATTCGGTGTTATGTGTACTTCGTAATAATCAAGGTTTATAAGGATCAAGGTGGCATTATGATAAGATTTCTCTCGCACTATTCATTCAAAACCATTTCAAAGGTTTTCTGTGGAATTGAGAAGATATACGTTTCGATAAATGGTTGTATACCGGCAGATAAATGACAACATGTAATACAGTCTGTTACCGGATAATCCTGACGCTATTCAACGACAATTCCGCACTTCCAACATGGCGGACATATAGGCGAAGTATTCAATTATTGTTCAGGTTTTCCATTATGACTACATTTTAAGGTTATAATGTCCTGCCATACATATAATAGATATGCCAATTTGCAGTTAATGTTTATTGCTGGAATTTACTGAAATGATTCCTTAAAACGTGTTCAACAATACAAGTTTAACGTGTCCGAACGTTTTAAAGTATCTTATGATACCGTAATGTCTTAGTAGTTAACTACATTAGTCAAAGGAAAATCTCTAAAACAAACAATCGTATAAAAAAAGAATAATGACGTTTATTTCTTATATAGCTTTGAATTCTGGAATGGTCATAACCAGATGTATACTTCCTGAAATAGGTCAAAACAGCGATTGATAAATGCGAACGCAAAATGATAAATGCATAACAAATTGAATATAAAATTATGGAAACTGTTAGAAATTAGAATATATAATTATGACTTATATTATTGAATCAGTGTTTTGACAGTAAATTGTATAACTCATTGAAATAAGAAAGAAGACTTGTTAAATCCGGCTAGTGTTTCTATGTTCCTCTGGTACTCTTGGTTTACTGGAAGTTATTCGTTATATGTGGGTGATTATATATAGTTTTTATATATACGACACTTAGCTTAACTAAAGCCGTTAAAGAAATTGGTGGTATTTTATGTTATACAAGTAGTAATGTAGTAATGCATTAAGAACAAATTCGATTTTAAAAATTATTATTTCATTTATATTAAATTTTAGTCGGTTATGTGTTTAACATACACGAAATTATGCTTGGGTAAGGTTTTTTCTCCGTTTCAAACGGGCACTGCGTTCGGTAATTTAAATCCAGAGTTTATATGCATATGCCATGGGATAATAATAAAAAGTTAACAGGTTTGCAAGCAGTATATTTCTGCCCACAAATATTGAAATTATATGGCCATTCAAATAATATAAGTAATTGTGAAAATGTCTTTATAAATATTTTTACTGAATATTTGTCATTGTTCCTCTGAATTCCAAATAACAACACATTGATTGCTCGATGTAACATCATATTTGTTGAACACAATACTCTTGCAATTTATAGCAACATATTTATCAACAAAAATACCTGTAATGTACCTAGAGTAGATAATAATAATAATAAAAAACAAGATCGTAAAGGCTTTCCTTTCGCTAGGTTGGAATTGCGGTAGGGTCGTTGAACTGCGAAATGATTATCCGGGTACAGGCAGTTTTGAACGACAAAGAGCTGTTTTTTTGCCGATATTATGACACAAATCCAAAATCTTACAAGTATATAAATAATTCAATTAAGCATGAAATGACAAATAATTTCGAAACTGAAATGAAAACAACACTATATTTCTACTATGTGCACAGATCTCTGACTAATTATATCGATGTAGTTTAACAATTACCCACTACTTTTAAAAGACGACAAGCAACCTGCATTGAATTATTTGCAATACATGTTAATGCGATACGTAACGCCGTGGTAATGTGACGGATATCAGGTATCTTCGCAGCTAGGAAGCTGCGTGCGCATTCTTTTCTATAATCTGATTACACGATAAATGTCGAAGATTCTCTTATCTGTCCGTCAGGTAATCTTTCCAATACTGAGCACACATGTCGTCGTTGTTAATGGTTGATTACAGCGTTATAAGGGATAAGGCCATTGTACCTTTTACAAGTTGTTGATGAACATATGTTCGCTTTCGCATTATATGTGGACAGCCTTAGGAAAATTTACACGTAACATATGGGCATGTTTTAAAAAGTGCTCTAATTATGATGAGAACAAAATGTTAACTGGTATTAACTCACAGACATAAAATTGTTTAGACAAGTTCTAATTTTGTACGATTGAACAATTTCATTTGAATCGGTACTTTGTTGCTGAATCAAAAGACTTTCAAAACCTATTTACAATGTGCAGATAAGTATGGATATTATAGGTTTAATATTGCATTCATAATAAATTCAGGTGTGTTTGTTTCCTCCTTTGAGCTGATGTCCTACCTTTCGACCTCCAACTTATTTTACAAATAGTTATTAACGTTGTATGATCTATATACAAATGAAGAGTTTAGTTCAACCTTCTAAGGGGGTAGGGCATTTTTCTGCCCTGAGGTAATTCTTAAATCACACCCTTGCATATACATTTGCCATAATTATGCATTTTCCCATACGTTCTGTTGAACTTAATGAGATGATATGACCGTCATTTACACAGATGTGCATATAGGAAAAGAAACATTCATGACGTCTGCGGATTGTTTCTTCACCGGCCGCTTGCCAAATGCTCGATCTCTTGCGAACGTCTGCAATGTTTGGATTGCTGATCGTTTAGTTGTTGGGAATCGTCATCGAATTAGCATCGCATTGCTGGTGTAACTGCAGTTGGTGATTTTTGCCAGTATTCGAATGTACGCATTTTTTTTGGATACGCTCCGTACCGTATCGTTTGGACATTTTGAACATTTGCTTTTTATTGTAAGCTTCCCGGAGCACAACGTGCACATAACGAGATTTGTGATGACCTTTTGTCCGTCGTTTGTCATGCGTATTTACCTTGTGCTGGTAGCGGTATTGTTATTTTTATTATTTTTTGATGATATAAATGTTATGCTGCTGGAGCTTCTGGAGTTTCACTTCTTTATGTTGAATTCCACAACAGTTCGATGTGTGCAGCGTGGATGAAGTAACTTGTATCCCCGTACACTGCTTCAATGTTGTTATAATTTCAGCCTTCAGAGCGTTATTGTTATTTTTATTATTTTTTGATGATAGAAATCAAATACTGCTGAAGCTTCAGGAGTTTCACTTCTTTAAATTGTGAACACTCTATAGGACACATGTCTTGCCCAAACTTCACGAAACTTGGTCAGATCATGTGTCCCAATTATATCGCAGCTGAGATCGAAACTAGGTAACACGAGGTTCAAGACTAGTTCACTAGGTCATCTTAAAGAAAAAAGCTATTGAACACTGTAGAAGTCAAATGTTTGCTTAATCATCACGAAACTTGCTCAGAACATAAGTTCTTATCAAATGTCAGGTGAGTTCGAAAATGTTTCTGGTCCACAAAAAAAAAACCCGCCATGAGGCGCGGCAGTTTCACTTATACGGGAGAAAACATGGCGAAAAATGTATGAACTGTTATTGTCCAATGTTAATGAAACTTTCTAAGAACATTTGTTCTAATGAGATCTCACCTTAGTTATAAAATTGTTCTGGCCCGTTTAAAAAAACATCGTGCAGGGATCAGTTTCCCTTATATCGCTATAGTGAACACACGAGACGCCACAATGTTTTGCCTAATCATCAGAACAATTGTTCTAATACTATCACGGGTGAGTAAGACAATTGTTCTGGTCCATTGAAAATCATGGCCGCCAGGGGCGGGTCAGTTTTCCTTTAATGGGTATGTATTGAATCCTTAAAAAACTTGGCCACCAGGGGGGCGGAGAAGTGTTCCTTTTTGTGCTCAATGTCAGAATCTTTGTTCTGATGATTTCTCGGCTGAGTTGGAAAATAGTTGATTTCAATTGACAAACATGGCTGTCAAGGTGAGGGCAGTTTCCATGAAATTGCTATAGTGAAACCTTGAGAATAATCTAGAAGTCAAATTGTTTGCCCAAATCACCATGAAACTTGCCTAGAACAGATCAGAACATTATCTCCAATAATAATTGGACCAATATAGAACATTTTTCCGATCGTTAAAAAGAGTGGGATGGCAGTTCATCTTATAATGCCATAGTGAGAAATTATACCAGATAGGAGCAGTTCAGTTTATTTGGGTTGTCTCAGGTGAGCGCCTTGTGGTATCTGACCCTCTTGTTTTCATGTATTTAAGACAATTGAGTTTGAGCCAGAAGTTACTTGAATTTGTTTTCTGAGTGAAACGTAACTTGGCAGTATATAGACACGGTGATTTATTAATGCAAAATAAATGACAGAAAAGGTATTTAAAGTATAGCGCTTACACGTATCAACGTATAATTGTATCGTTTATTGATGTGAAACGGACAACCATTGGCTTACAAGAAAACTACTACTACAACTACTCTATCATATTCATAGTAACAAGTATACGTGTGAACGGCTGCGGACTTGTATATTGGAATATAACTTGTTGCGCCTTGTTGGTTTATGATATCACGCGTGTTTACCAGACGGTTATTGTGGATTTAGATAGAAGTCGCTAATGTTAGGCACTGTTTTTGTTATAAACAAACGGGAAACCGGAAACGGAAAAATGTTTTAAAAGATCCCGGCGTTGAGTACTTGTAGTTTAGTGGAAACAAAGATTTTATCAATATGTTTGTGATGGCTGGAGCAAGGTTTTTTTTCGAAGTAAATGTGAAATAAACAGACGGAATTAGATTTTTTGTTGCAAAAACAGCAGTTATATTTGGGATTTTTCCCAAGTTAAATTAGGTATGTATTATTTAATTTTATTATTTTTATTTCGTTTTTCTTTTACAAATTGTGCCACCAGTGGCAGGCTAATGTGTCTTTTTATTCAAAATACGGCAGCTACATTACGTAAATATTTTATAGAATTTATAGACAAGTGAAAGGATCAAGATTTTAATTAATGCTCAGAGTGAAATTTCATTTGAAGCAAAATACAACCAATGTATGTGAAATAAGCCAGTTATATTGATTTATATTCTTTTTTTTTTCTTCTTCCTATTTAAAAATCGTATTTATTATTAAATGTGAAAAGGGTGATTCCCATGAAACACATAAATGTCTCACTTAAATGACGTACGTACGTAATTGAAATAAATTAGTGTTTATTTTGAAAAAAAATATTTTATTGGAGACAATACATGTGAATGGAAGATTAAGACGCTGGATGGGTAACTAAGATAATTGATTAATGAATCCATACAACAAATAAAAAAAGAAGACATGGCGGAAGATTAGATAAGTGTTGAGGAAGGAATTAGCTGAATAAAGAAGGAATGTGTGATTACATTGTAAATGATCGACGATGCATGTTTTACTAAGGGAACGAATTGATAATGAGAGGACAGAACGTGTAAACTAGTAGATTACGTTACTTGTTAATCGTTAATCTCTCAGGCTGACCTTAAGACCACCTGATACATCATTGTAACAGATTAATGGCAAAGTAAACCATGCTGATTTAAACGCATGTGACATCATGTGACGGTGTTGACCGTAAATACTGGATATATTTACGTGTCACATTCGCGCCTTGTCAGATTATCCGCAATGGCAAGCTATCCAGAAATCCTGGATATTGGAAACGCTGTATGCATGCATAATATGTTCACAACCTGTTACTGCTGGGATTTCTTTGACAAGTACAAGTACGCAGGTGTTTGTTTCGTATTTCGTATTTTATCAAAGCGGCTGTTTTCTTAATGTTCTGTTTTTATAACTTTTCTACCGCTAACGCCCAGACAACACATGCATTCACTCAACTTGATTATTGGCGTATTAATACACTTACACATGGCGTCAAACCGTGTCATAACGATTCGATTCCAGTGTTATAGATACGTTTATTTATGTGTCGATGAACTTTTTCGTTTAACGAATTATATAAAGACAAAAACATATATACACGTGTAACATGTGCCATATTGACGCCGAATGTATGTCAATCTTGAACGGTTGATGTTTTGTTCATGAAGGAAAATAATTGTGTCAGGTTACAGAGTAAGAATTATATAAGGTGAGTTTTTATAATTGTTTTTGTATTCCGAGCATGATCGGTGATCATTTTAAGAGTTTAAACTGCAGTAATATATTGCAAAGATAAACATATACTCTGTTAATATGAACAACAAAACACTTGTTTCACTAACACAACCTAAAAGTTTAGTGATTTAAAAACAGAAAAAAGTAGCTTGCAAACTTAACATAGTGTGGTACAATGGCAAGATCGGCTACTGGTCTGGTTAAGGAAAGCATAAACATGTGTATACCAACAATAAATAAAAGAACGCATTTGTGAAGAACGTTCACTTTCTAACGCAGGCACATACAATTAAAAGACGTCATTATGTCATAATGTGTGATTCTGTTGCGCTTCATAGAGTGATAACAAAGAAATCAACTATAAATTATAAATATCAGTCGTGCTCTGTGAAAAGGGGGTTTAATGCATGTGCGTAAAATGTCGTCCCAGATTAGCCTGCGCAGTCCGAACAGGGTAATCACTTTTCGCTTTTATTGTATTTTTTTTTTGAAGGAAAACTCTTCTTGACCAAAATCCAGTTTAGGCGGAAAATGTCGTCCCTGATTAGCCTGTGTGTACTGCACATCCTCATCTGGGACGACACTTTACGCAGATGCATTTAACCCCGTTTTCTCAGAGCGCGAATTATATATATTTAAAAAAAAATGTGTCATGTTGGACTGCATCAGGTTTGTGCTGAAGGAAATTTTAGCTCATACTTACACCACTACATCGAAGTTTTCTAAAGTATGTTGATGTCACTTTTTGGCGTCGGTGGGTGTTACACTAAGTGCGTTACCGAGTACGTGAGATCCATACATCCTGCACAGTGACGAAAAGTAATGAACACCGTAATTAACTTTGCCGTCTAGTTAACATTTTCCCGGTGGTATGATTTGTAGTGTTTTGGAAACAAAGCGACCTATAAGTGATGACGTGCTTTCACTAATTAACCTCACTTGTATATTGTTATACATGCTTATTTGGCACTGGCGCCATTAGGTAATACAAGTAAATAAATATGTGTTGAACATAGTCCTAATTCGTTGCTTGCACTAAACGAAAAATCTTAACGTCCTCTTTTGACGTTGTGAAACCGGGATAACGATTATGTCTGTGTAAAATGTGTGGGTTTCCGAAAGATAATTGTGTTTTGGGCTAGGGTAGTCAAGCGTTTCGTTGGGCTCGATTTCTATGTTCTGGCACAAGCTACACGTGCACTGTTTAACAAGTATTGGAATGCGTTTTAATGAATTGTTTATAAGATAGATAAACTTAAAAGAAAATGAAAATAACAGTAATGTCAGGAGCATGCTCGTGGGTCGCACTTCCAAAAGCTAAAGCTAGTTTTTCAATTAATAAAATTGTGTCGCCTTTTAGAGGGCCATCCAGTGTTCATCCTAAAATGCAGAAATAAATAAACGACTATCATCAATGAACGGACCGATATTTTAAACAATTTCTCTTAGTCAGGGGTATTATTTTGCTTGTTAAAATATAATGTATACATTCTTTTTTGAATCTATGGCACTTTTTCAATTGTCATTTTGCCAAACTGTGAATAAGTCACTTTAACAATTGCCCTTTAACAAATATCCTAGACAAAAATAAACACGAACGAACTCAAATTTAGCGAAGCAAACTTTCCTTACATACAATATGTATAAATATTTTGTCCATATACTTTATATTCAATATTTATAACTGTTAATACATACAACAATTTTGTAACATGTAGGTTGATGAAATACGTTTTTTAAACTGTATATAAAAGGTAAAGATGGACTAATTCTTTTTCTTGTCTTATCTTACAACGTTGCATTTCCTTGGAGGGGGTTACATTCAGATAACTGTCTTATGCGCAAATAGGAGCAAAAGTTACACCACTTATGATACTAGACAGAAACAACCAGAAACAAAGTTACAAAACCTATGATGCTATATGTGACATAAACGACTGCATCAGTCGACCCATGTACACCTACTTACAACTTCGGTGCTACTACAGACAGACAGACAGACAGACAGACAGACAGACAGACAGACAGACAGACAGACAGACAGACAGACAGACAGACAGACAGACAGACAGACAGACAGACAGACAGACAGACACATGCACACCATGTGATACGCATTTATTAACAAATTGTTTTCGATATATGGTTGATAATCGGTAAATTAACAACTTTTGAAAGTTCTGATGCCTAGGAATAAGGCAACGAATGCGTAATGAATTTTAAGAAACGTTTATCCGACAATTAATTTGATTGAAACATTATTTTAAAAATATTTGTGAAGTTAAAATGGGAACTCTTCTTTATGATCTCATGGTCGGGATTGTTTTCCTTGTACATAAGTAGTAACAACTAATTTGTACTAAGCCTTTTTGAAGCTTAGCGAATATTCTGTAGAAATATAGCTAGTTATACGGTAAAGAATATAGTTATATGTTACATGTACATCACTAAGAAACTCGTCGTCATAAAGAACCCGGTTTGTGAGTGCAAATAATTTCTGGCTTTATTATAGTACATAGTACTCACAAGAACAATAAGTTCACCTGATAGTCAAGATGGTGTTTATGCGTAAGCGCTTCCAGTCAAAGTGGGTTATTTTGCGCGCTCGTCAAAAAGATAAGGTGAGCCTGGGTGAAATATTGCGCTGGTACACAAAATATGACATAAATCTGATCCTTGGTGTACCCCGTTAAATGAATGAAGAACAAATGAGCCCTTTCATAACATGACAGCGACTACGCAATCAGAAATGAAGGCAGTTGATAAGCGTTCGTATATGTTCAAACACATGTTTGTGTTTGTTCACGTTTTGTGTCAGAACAGATTTATCACCATAGGTTAAACAAACAAGTGTCTGGTAGTGGAAATCAAAATGTAACACATATGTGTTGTACATAACTCTGACATATTGCAGACAAAATGTGCGAACATTTTACAGCACTTATCACTTAATCGGGTACAATAGGATTTGCTTTGCAATATGTTGTCGTTCTGGAAATTAGATGCAATACACAGGGAATTGATCCTGTGCCAATAAAAATGGTCTTCTCAAATGCATGAACAATATATGATGACATAAACTTTTGGGATAATGTATACTTATCATATTCTCAAGAAGAAAAGGGAAATACCAGTTCGAGGGCTGAACGGAAAACTGTTGTATCTCCTTCTTTATTTAATATGAGTTACAACAGTCTACCGTTCACCCCTCGAGTTGCCTACACTCGAATTGGAACTCGGGACCATGTAATGCATTGCCACTGTACCATAACAGTTGCCTACACTCGGATTGGAACTCGGGACCATGTAATGCATTGCCACTGTACCATTCATATTTTCTATTAAACTAAATAGCTTATTGTAAACGCGGCTATTTTATCAAAATCCAAAAGTTCGATGAAAGGTGTTACACACGCTTCATTATTGTTCTCTTTTAATTGATGAGTATCCACAACGGAAACTATATTGTTTACTTTGTTTTAAACTTCGCCGGTTATATAGATTATATATTCTGTAAAACCTACAATAAAACAATGTTCTTAATCAACTCCCTTTTAATATGTGTTGAATATTAAAATTTGTAATCAGTACCACATAACTATTATATTTAATCATGGTTTACTATAAGTCGAAGAAATTGTTCGTGTCTGGCCTTCACTTATTGAACCCGTCTTAATGTGACTTACAGAGAATTGCTATGCAAATACCATAAACTTCTTGATTGGAAGTGACGTTAATCAGAATATAAGTACGCGCTAGCATGCACGTTTGCATGTTCATCATCACCGTTCTCTTAAAGCGCATCGGTGATCCACAATACTTGTTCAGTGTGTAACCAATCGAAATTCGTATAACAACAGGAAGTAATAACTTATCAAGTAAAAGATTATACAATTTGATTGCTAAATGAATGCTATTGTTTTAAATGTTTATGTCCAACGTTTATGATTTTACGTTTCACTGGAATTCGAATAACTGCCGTGTGGTATCTGCCCTTTCCTTCTTGGGTTTCCGCCATTGTTCATATGTATACGGCTATTCAATGAAATATTATGGCATCGCATATAGTTAAGCCCCAGCTGTTCATAACGTACTTTGCATATATTATAACCGCGTTTGGTACTACTAGTACACAATTAAAATGTTACATAGGTATTATTTCTTGTTTAATGACTAGGTTGTACGTATCGCCATTCAGTTATATTGTGTGATTCAATGTGAAATATATTCCGTTTGACGAGTACTTATGTTTTACAACAACGTAGAAGTGTATCAACATTTTGTTGTTATTGTTTTGTCTTGGAATTTACGACCATCTTAATAACGTTGAAACTAGTATATATTTTCATCTAAGCAAGTAGTAATTTTGCTAATTTCACAATGACCCATTTAATAAATAACCATAACTAGAGGTAGAGTTTATTGCATATGCGCATGAGGACCAACATATTGCATCCGACAATATTTTCAAGAGTTGCCAATGGTGTGCACGCTTACAAACAAAACTTTTAACAATTTAATAATGCAAATTGTGATATGATAAACAGAAAAAAATAAGTATTCGGATATTTTACATGTTTAACTTTATACTGTGAAAATGAGCCGCGCTCTGTGAAAAGGGGGTGAAATGCATGTGCGTAAAGTGTCATCTCTGATTAGCCTGTGCAGTTCCCAAAGGTTTATCAGGGATGACACTTTCCGCTTTTAGGAAAATTTTCGTTTAAACAAGTCTTTTCTTAACGAAAATCCAGTTTAAGCGGGAAGTGTCGTCCCTGATAAGCCTGTGCGGACTGCACAGGCTAATCTGAGACGACAGTTTACGCAAATTCATAAAACCCCATTTTCACAGAGCGAGGCTCGAATACCCTATGATCCACCCGCCCTCCAGTCTCCGATCCTAAAGTCGGAATGAGAACAGCCAGGCACCACCGCCGACGGTGGAAACAAATTAAGCGCTTCTACGAGTTGGCAGATGCCTGCAATATCTTGGCAAGATGGACGACCAAAAGCTCCAAAAATGTCAATTAACCGAAACGTTGCGTCGCCGAGACGAACGAAATGGGATCTGCAAACAACGTGTTTACATTACAAAGCCGAGTCTAGGAAATCGAACGTCGTGATATATAGCAGACCGTTTTTATTCGATATATATGAGCCTCGCTCTGTGAAAATGGGGTTTTAATGCATGTGCGTAAAGTGTCATCCCATATTAGCCTATGTAGTCCTTACAGGCTAATTAGGGACAGCACTTTCCGCTTTTATTGTATTGTTCGTTAAAAAGAAGAATCTTCTTGACGAAAATCCAGGTTTTGCGGAAAGTGTCGTCCCTAATTAGCCTTAGCGGACTGCACCGGCTAATCTGGGACGACACCACTTTACGCACATGCATTAAACCCCTTTTTCACAGAGCGAGGCTCATACATATAAATGTTGTTTCAAGATAAACAGAAAAGCAACAACTTTTTCACCTGTTATTGTGAAACCTGTTACTCGAGTATGTACAGGTTTGTTAAATTACAACGTTTTTTCCACATACGATGTTTGTTTTCTTTTCAGATTTTCTTTACTTTCTACATAATACATGAATATATTTTAAATGTTTATTATATTTAAGTTGTCTTTAAAACATCTTTTTTTTTCAATGGAAGATGGTTTCAATCAATCGTTGTGTGCAATGCCAAAACACTTTAAAATTACGTCGCATATATACTCAAAATGTGGCGCTTATTAAACTAGAAGCAAAAGTTTCTTTCCATTATTCTTACTGAAATTCTTGATGGGGAATCCATGTTACTGAGTTGTGTTGTGTTCTCCCTAAAAATAAGGTAGATACAATTTTGTTGTTCACACCACACGCTTAATGACGAAAAACCACAACCAATCAGTGTTGCGTTTTCAGTGGTTGTGATTCCTTTATTAAAGTGAATGTTTTTGCCCTATACACGACGAGTAGGCGATCAGTTACTAAAACTTCAACTGTCTCTATTACGTTTGCCACTTGTCAGAAGTGTGTTACTGGTATAAGTATTTCGAAGCAAAAACGACGTTTGATGTTCATTGCTATAGCAACCAACGCTCATGTTTTTTTATTTGATTGCTTTAAGACAGTGCTTGAGTGTAACTGTTGTGTGCTGTTTTTTTTCTTAGAACTGTTTTCCCTCTTAACGGGCTAGAAGTCAGTTAATTTTTTAGTCCGAAGATCTGCGATCACAAAATTATCATGTGTTGATAGGGTGACTGAATTTTGGCAGCAAATAAACACCAGTTAAATTGTCTTAAGTTTGAACGTCCTGCAGGGGTTTGTCGGGTTAAGACATCTGAATTTATTTATATCAATGTCGTTTTAACTAATATATTTCTGATTTACCGACGATATCCATTGACGGAAAGCAATTATAAGTTGGATCAACGGACGTTTGCTTTTCAAATATGAGCAGAACTGTGCGTTGTTAACGAGAAAGGTTAGTGGATTGTACCTCGGGCGATATTAAATATGGAAATATGTCTTGATTCAAATACATATTGAGATTGCGGTGGATTGGAAATGTTGTACACATATGTATTGAATCTGACATGTTGTATAATCATTACGGGAATTACTTACATGCTTTCATGCGTTCTAACACATGATGCAGATGTAGCTATGTTCAAAGGAAAAATGTCTTTCAAGAATACGAAATTATATTCTTCCTATGTTTTTAATTTCATCGAATGTTTTAAACAAATTGTTCCTCTTAAACGGTTGTTAACCTTTTGGTCTTAGTATGTTTTATTATATGCTTTCTCTTCTTCCAACTGCTTTATGGAGGCAGCTTAAAAAATACAATAAACCTATCTAAAACCCTTCAATATCACGCATTTATGACCATCATTGGTTTGCGAAATATCACTTTTATTTGTGTACATATTTAAGCAAACAGCGTAGACCCTGATGAGACGCCGCATTATGCGGCGTCTCATCTGGGTCTACGCTGTTTGCCTAGATATGTTCGACCGTTGGAAGTTTCCTACCTTACCCCCATCTGTAACTCATAAGCATGTATTAGTCCCCAGGGCCAACATGTTACGGTCAGTGTGCGATAAACGGTGGATATTACATGTAAACAAATAACACGGGCGTGAGGTATGATCAGGTATTGGTGTGGCAACATCGCTTGTTTTGCATCAATTCTTATTTCTTAACACGTAACATCCATGTTTTCTACCGATTAGCATTGTATGATAGTTTAAATGATTATTCTGTTGCAGTGGTCGAGTTGTTTAAATATGAAGCAAATCAGTTTTTTAACGAAAGGTTCTGTTTCAAATACTTGAATACAATTATATTTGTAATTTTTATTTTATTTATTTATAATTTGTCATGTATTAAACACGAAAAAAACATAATGATTAAATTATGTGAAAAGTAGCTAAAGAGTAACGGATACCAACAACGTAAATGAAGCGAACGTTTGTATTTGCGAAGCTCTATTCTTTGTTGCGCATTTCTGAAAATGATAAAAAGTAGACATATACAAGATCAAACAAGCCATTACATATATGTACAGGTAATCATTTAAATGTTTACGAAAACTCACGGAAGATTAAACAAAATACATGTACATTCTTTATTTTAACAAGTCTATTGTTCTGACCCGAACTTGCGACAGTGTAGCGAGCATTATATTACTAGACTATTCCACTTTCCATTTGGTATCCGGTTAGAAAACATTGATGTATTTGAACCCCTGCTTATATTTCATAAATTGCTCGATATATTTTCAGACATTTCTCCCAGATAAAGAAATCACGAAAGCTTGTCGAGGATATATATACATAATGTATTCAGCCACTGTGAAACTATTAATGCTTCGACAGTTTAGAACCATACCTCATTAGCGGGTGTTGATCCGGACCAAGCAATCTATTCACGCTTGCTAATCAGGACCAGGATTATTCCCAGCGTGATTGTTCGTGTTGGGGGTTAAGCGAGCGCAGTATGTATGTGAGATTCCTAGAGAGAAATTCGGGTAATAATTTGAGTCGCGTTCTGAGGAAACGGAAACTGGGCATAATGCAAGTGCAGTCCGCACAGGCTAATCAGGAACGACACTTTCCTCCTAAACTGGATTTTTGCTTCGGAGAGACATCCTTTAAACGAAAAATGTCATAATAGCAGAAAGAGTCGTCCCTGATGAGTCTGTGCGGACTGCACATGCTAATCTGAGACGACACGTTACGCACATCCATTATGCCCAGTTTTCTCAGAACGAGACTCATTTGCTATTCGCGATTGCTTTCGCGTGACCCTTTCCGTGAACTCTATCAATAATAACGGATACAAGCATTTGCGTATAATTATTGCGCCATATTTTATCTTGTTTTGTTTGACACTGTGATATGCATGCTATGCATAGCATTTCCACATATGCATTATGGTGTCATTCTTATGATTCACGTTAATTGAGTCATATTTGTAGCATACTCTACCAAAATGTGTGCGTTATACGAGTCCACTTGTCGAGATTAAAATATAAATCTTTTGATGTAATAGTTTGCAACAAGTGTTTATGAAGTATTTAATTTTTACCATGCATTTAATTGAAATTTAGTTTTAATCTATGTGCTCGTTTCTTAATTACTGCAAGACTGGGCGCCATCAGTGGTATTATACACTTATTAAAGGTAATGAAAAATTACCTGATATTAACCCTTTGAGTGCTGGAACCGGATTTTGAAGGCCTTTGCAAACAGTTTGGATCCAGATGAGACGCCACAGAACGTGGCGTCTCATCAGGATCCAAACTGTTTGCTATTCTGACAGTGATCTTAGAAAAAAAATCGAAGAAAATGCTAATTTTAGAAATTCAGCAGACGACATTTTAGCAGACGACAAATTACCCAGCATGCAAAGGGTTAATGGTAGAAAGGTATGTAGGACTTCCACTACATAGCTCGCCAACATGCACCCGACACTGATTTTTATGCACGTTATTAAAAAAAAAAGCCTCGCTCTAAAAAAGCGAGGTAAAATGCATATGCATAAAGTTTCGTTTCATATTAGCCTGTGCAACCCGCATGAGCTAATCTGGGATGACACTTTCCGCTTATAGTGCATCTTCCGTTTAAAGGAAGTCTCTTCTTAGCGAAAATCCAGTTTAGGCGGAAAGTGCCGTCCCTGATTAGCATGTGCGGACCGCACAGGCTAATCTGGGACGACACTTTACGCACATTCATGAAACCTTGTTTTCACACAGTGAGACCTACATGTAAAAGACACACATATCTCTAGTTATACCAACATAGGCATATACATAATTAGTATGAGTTGATATTGTGCATGCTATATATTGAACAATACCATTGGCATTGACTGGTTGGTGTTGTGTGCTTACACCCCACTGAACAATTTACGCGAACAATTACATCATACGAGGCTGACAATTGTTGTTATAATTATCATACTCGTTACACATAGTATTGAAAATTTTAAATCAGTAACATTGTCTAATGATAGGTGAGCATATATAAAGAAAGAACATTAGCTAATCAAGAAACACACAGCACTCTTAGTTTTAATCAAAAACTCATGTGCGAAAGTGGTCGCGATAAGGGCTTCGTGACATTTACGACTCTGTGCATATGTTCACATACATATGAGCCTCGCTCTGTGAAAATGGGGTTTAATGCATGTGCGTAAAGTGTCGTCCAAGATTAGCCTGTGCAGTCCGCACATGCTAATCAGGGATTACACTTTCCGCTTAAACTGGAAATTGACAAGAACAGTCTTTCTTTATTATAATAAACGAAAAATATAATAAAAGCGGAAAGTGTCGTCCCTTATTAGCCTGTGCGGACTGCACAATCTTTTCTCGGACGACACTTTACGCGCATGCATTATTCCCTCTTTTCTCAGAGTGCGACTCATATGTTCATGCCACATGTTGGTATCTCTAGAGACGCGTTTGTCTTAAAAATAAATTATTCAGTAGAATGTCCTGCTTTAAGGCAAAGTGCCTCCATGTGTTATATGATCCACTATACTTTAAACGCCTCATTAAACAATGGATTTTGCTTCATGAGTTTCTTTCTTTGTCGCAGAAAAGCATAACATAATATTTCAACATCAAACCATTAAACGATGCTGTTACATGTACGTACAAAAAAGAAACATTGTAATCTTTTATATAAAAAAAATTGTTACGAAATTAAATCGCTTGTTTTATTGAAATTGTTGTGTCATAACCAACTACTAATATTAACGTTTTGATACGAAATAAAATTTCTTAAAAAAAAACACACACACAATAATTTATTTCACACTAACAAATTATGATAACGTTTCTAAGAAATATTTAATATTGCTTTCTTTTAAAAAAAGAGTTCTTAAGTGGTTTCCGTCAACATCTAACAAAAATGTGTAATATACAGGGATATTATATTTTGATTAACATTCCGTCAATCATGAACGTAATATATTGAAAAAACCTTACCAAATATTTTCAAAACAAATATATGAGCCGTTTCTTATGCACATTTTATTGACCGATATTATATGGTACTTATAAGTCGTAAAATTAGTTTCGAGCGCTTTGAAAATTAATCATACTTACCGTACATGCATTTCTTAAAAACTAAAGATTTCATAGCAGAATAAACGTCAGTTACTTCCATAACAACAATGGCCATTTTAAAATTAAAAAAAAATGAATAATTTGCAGCGGACTGTGGCTTTAATTGGTTATGACAAGGCCCTATTTACATACGCCGCGTTTGTAAACACGGAAAATGTACATCAGTCCAACAATAGATATGTATCATTATACTTTTGCTCATGAATACATTATTGCATTGTTGTTTGTTTTGGAAATCGTTGTTCTTTCGCAGCGCGATTGTTCATGATATATAGAGATTGTTTGTTGATTTAGGTGTAATATCGTATTTTCAGCTCATGAGCGGTCATATAAAACATGTTTTACGATATGAATGAAATTACCACAGCTAATAGGGAGCTACCCTGACCGCAATTAGGGCACGCAAGGTTTCGTGGTCTCATTAGCGGACATGATGGTTCCTGACCAGACCGTAAGGATGCGTAGGCTGGTATGGGGGTTCGCCGACCGCAAATGACATAAGACCTATTTTCGCATGACGCGGGTCGTGTGTCTTTTATTGAATATTCTAGCAATAACTACTGGTATCTTTTTTGTCAGTAAATGCAGTAATTTGAATATCTTTAACATTTATATAATTTACAGAATAGATTTGTTCCTATTGATTTTTAACTTATTATTTGTATCAGTAATGTTACTTTGCATAATTTAACTATGTATTGTAATAATTTGTTCGCGGAAAATAGTTTTATATATTTATTTATTGTTCTATCATTTATATGCATATATGAAACATAATTCTACCACAGTCGCACACCAATAACCAACGCTTGCGCATTAGAATGAGAAGGGACCTTACCGTGGGTTATTACCCCCGATATACCAACGGTTGTTTCCTCGCACGCGCTGTGAATACATTCTACCGAATACACTTACAAAATCTTTTCTTCTTAAAGTACTTATAACCGAACTAACGCACTGGAAGCAAAGTTAATTCAATTGTTCTGTATATAAACTAATTTTTAACAAGAAGAAAGGGCACATTTAAGCTGTGTTAAGGGATCTAGTTATTATTTGGATTAAGTAGCATATAATTCGGACACTATATTTCGGATGTTATTGAAACACATGTTCGTGGTGGAAGTGTCGTAGAATCGAAATAATCGACAGGTAACCGTTGGTTAGTGCGGTAATAAACAACGGTATGTCGTTCCGATGCTTGTTATCAAATTTAATTCCTACGCATCGGAACTCCATACCGTTGGTTATTACCGCAATAACAAACGGTTACCCGTCGATTATTTCTTAAATATATGATGCCAGTAGTACAAATGCACATAACGACACAGACATGAGTTATCCGAGACTAAGTTGAACATACAAAGTATATTGAAATAGATCATTCATAATCTTCTATACACTGTACAAACATATGCTATAGATGCTAATCGTAACATATCCGAAGGGAAATATCTTAAATACATAACTTAAAAATTAAGTGTCCAAGGCCGTTTATAGTTGAAAAAATGTACTATATGAAAGCTATCTGTTTTCACCAACAATCAGGTTGGTTATAAATATAGATTAGCAAATATTTATACGTACAGCGTGTAATTAATAATTAACACTTACATGTACGCTTTCAAACTATAATGCTCTCCTTTGCAGCAATAATCGGAAAAATGATCTTAATACATGACGTTTTACTTATTTAGTTCATGTTTATATTTTCAGACCATGTGTAGAAATCGACAATTGAAAGAATGATCCTGGTTGCTTCAACTCATTACCAAAACTTATGGAACTCTACATTTAACCGGTAAGTGGTCTTTCCAAAAATGATTCATCATATTAGTCCGGTTATTAATTTAACCGACATCGATGATTGTAAAGTAAAACCAGTATCAGTGCATTTAAGGCTTTTGTTTCTTTGAAGTTCCAGGCTTTATTTCAAAGATCGTATAGTTTCTGGAAGGTAATTTAACAGACACTACAAGTACATTGCAAAAAAAACCATGAAGCATTGTTCGGTCGACAATTTACACCTTATCAATATTAAATTGAATCTTAATGTTCTATTACGGTTTCAGTTATTATTGTTTTACAAATGGGAATACAATAACAATTACATTCATACCACAATATCTAAAGCATTAATATGAATAGCTAAGCATTAACCTCTAATTTCGAAGCAGGATATGGTCACTTCTGTGTGTTTTTTTTTCAAGTTTTGCGTTTATATAAGCGCCAGAAACTGATGCCTGAAATCGACTAGCCGCTGGAATTTGTTGAGTTATTTCTAGAACCACTTTACCGTTAGTGCCGACAGTAATTAAAACCATACGCCGAATTGCGTAGACGTCAATTGCTACCTCCTTTTATCTAGACCACTTGTTCGGTGTATTTTAGAAAATAGGTGGTTACTCTCAATTACAATTTGTTACAAACATATGTCGAATGTTAAGGGTCTGTGAAATATAAGTGATTGGTCGTTTTCTCGTGTAGTTTGTTGCATACATCTATATTTGCGGATCAAGAACGAGTATTTCAGTATCACTAACTATACGTCACGTATATGCATTCTAAACTATCAAGCTCCCACAATCTTGTGTGTCTTTTGCATGATTAAAAGACTTAATAACCTTATAAATTAATTAGAAAAGCAACTTGAAAATGAATGTCTCTCTCCTGGAATGACTCTAGAATTTCATGTTGTTGTGGGTTTTTTTTGCACGAGGGGACGTAACTGCTCTTGTTTATCATCTTTTTCCTGCAGTCGTTCTATCATGTCATGTACATGTACTAAAGAAATCCCATTAGACCAATACCGTATTCACAAAAATATAACTGATAACAGTGCACACACCTGTTGCATGAAAGATGGATAATTACTTTATTGATTACATGTAATGATGCATATTCAGAACGCGATAGTTCAATTATGACGTCTGTAATCAATCCGATTAAGGTACCTTTACATAACTTCTGACAGATTGAGGATATTTATGCTAAAAATGTTAATCAATCTAGTTATGTATTGGAACGGAGTTAAAACGAGCATGCTGAGGCATATTGTTCACCATGGTTGGTAGTATTTAAGGCGTATGTAATTATGTGTATAGCTATATAAAGTTTGTCGAAACTTTATTATTAATTAAAACATAATTATATCTTGTATGAAAATAAGAAGCCTTTCTTTCTGGAAATCGAGTAAGGCATGTGCGTTAATGATATGTGTCGCATCATGAAAAATCCCATCTTAATGTCAAAATACGTGATTGTTTTCTGTATGCATCTTGTAGAGTTTTTTTTCCTGGACAAATCATGCAAATTTCATACAGTTATCGCTTATATTTACCAAAATATTGCAATTTGCATAGACATCTCATCTTTGTTTTTGCGTCATGGCGCTATAACGTTAGAGTTACGAAATTACGTCAACATAAATTTCATAAATTTCAGATTATTGAATGACGTTTCTTTACTTTGATTTGTAAGTAAGCGGAGTTCCGTTTTGTTTTCATGTTTACGATAAATACATAAAATATAGAGAGAAAAAGAGGTTACTGTAATGTCGTTGTGTAACATATCAGGTGATGTTTACAATAAAATAATGACACGGCTTGCCGAGCCATTTTTTATTCGCCCTGAGCCTCATATGTTACAAAACGATAGGACAGCAAACTGTTTGTTTTTTTTCTATTTATCATGTCTCTACTTCCTCATTTTTAAAGAAACAATGAAATATAATCGCTACGACGCTGGATTTTCAGCGGAAATGAGGTTGTCGTATGGCGTTTGCCGTGTAATCATAAAGTAACGAACACTGGCGCTTAATATTTGTAAACTATTTGTTTACTTATTGTGTTGCTTTTGTGTCTAAAATATATAACATCTTGGTATCAAATTGTTCTGTTTTTTGTTGAATCGCATTCTATTTTACCAAAAAATGATGACGTTTTAGTTGATTCCGAGTAATATGACCTACCTACATACATTGACATATATAAAACCTGTTAACGTGATATAAAAAGAATATAAGCCCATTTATATCAAGTATACATCAATGTATTTGTATGATTAATTATTGTATATTGTTTTGAAGAAAAATTACGGTATGTTAACAGAACATTTGAATCTTTGATATGTACCTAAATCACAGCTAGAGTCTCAGTAACAAGTATAGAATAAAAAAAAACTATGTTCTTTCAAAAAGGTGTGGGTCTGGAACCATTTATTAAAACATTTATATGTCAATATTAAAACATTGGACAAGTTGTTCAATATTTCCTCTCAAAAGCAGTAATTTACTTTTCTATTGTGTAATGTCAATAAGGGGGATTTTCTCACGACGCGATACATATGTATATTTATGGACACTATGTTTAACACGTACTATGATATTTCTTGTTTATTGGTCTATATATATATAGCAAGACACTGGCTCTCTTTAGTATAATTAACAATAAAACGTATCTTTGTTTAACTTTCGAATTGTATAACAAGCCAGAAATCCCGGTTCTTGACGTTGAATATTGGTATCATTTTACTTGCAGGAATATGCGTCAGATGTTGGAATCGGAATAATGTTCATATTGCCTATGATGTATCCGCCAAATAACAATTATTTGTCGGTCTGACGCGTGAATATTATGGGCATCAGTATTCCAAACAGTTGTTAACTGGCCAATACACTACACTTAATTTAAAATTATATGTTTTTAAATAAATCAGACTTAAGATTAACGTAGTTTTGTTGTTTGTATTTTCAGAATTTTCCCATTTATTGAAAGCAGGAATAACGCAATTTCTTTGTTTGTATTTTCAGAATTTTCCCAATTTTTTAATGCAAGACTAGCGCAGTTTCCTTGTTTGTATTTTTTTGAATTTTCCTATTTTTTGAATGCAAGAATAACGCAGTTTCTTTGTTTGTATTTTCAGAATTTTCACATTTATCAAAGGCAAGAAAAATGCAGTTTCTTTGTTTGTATTTTCAGAATTTTCCCATTTTTTGAATGCAAGAAATAACGCAGTTTCTTTGTTTGT
>VMBQ01006257.1:37660-55442 GCA_007657795.1 Dreissena rostriformis | reverse complement strand
CAACAACTTGACAAGTGTAACACCAAAAAAATCAATATAGCCAGTGATTACATCGAGGTCGAAAGCTGTATCAGATATCTGGGAGCATTCTTAGATGAGACATTAACTTTCAAGGAACATGTGAAGCGCAAATGCCGAACAGCAATGCTTAATTATTTGAAAATAAAAAACATCAGAAAGTACCTCACCAAGGAAGCAACTGAAATTGTCGTGCTATCCCTAGTCATATCACATCTTGACTACTGTAATGTTATCCTTTATGGAATATCGCAAAGTGAAATCCAGAAAATGCAGCGAATTCAAAACATGTGTGCAAAACTTGTCCTCAACCGTGGAAAATTTGATAGCTCTAAACAATCTCTTTACGAACTCCATTGGCTACCTGTAAAAGCACGAATCACGTTTAAAATTCTAACATTCATGTTCAACTGCTCAATTGGGAATGCGCCCCCTTATCTGACAGAACTTCTTTCAGAACAAGAACAAACACGACCTCTGCGCTCAGCTTCGTCATCGGAAGGGTGCTACAATGTCCCCTTCAACAAGAGAAAAACCTTTAGTGACAGAGGTTTTAAGACTGTCGGACCACGCCTGTGGAATGAAATTCCCCTGGACATTCGGAAATCAAAAACAATCGAAATTTTTAAACGGAAACTGAAAACATGGTATTTCAGAGACTTCTACGCATTATTCTAAACGCTAATGTAAAATATATTAGTATGTCTACGCACAAAACATAGCGACTTGGGAATAAACCCGGAAGTGTCCATATCGGAAGCAGACAGACAATGGTTGTCCTCGTTCGCCCCTCAATCCGGATGGCCGGAAGTTGATTTCAACATCCAGCGCTTGAATTCGCAGGCTCTCCTTGCCCATTGGCGTGTACTTGTGGGTCTACTGAAACACCTACCAAGGGACCGACAAGTGCAGTTTTTCAACCTGGACAACCAGAGTACCTCTTCACCCCCGGCCGTGGCTGGGGTACAAGCACCAGTGCCGAATCCAAGCACCTCTACACCCCCGGTTGTGGCTGGGGATGTACAGATTACATCTTTAGCTTTTAAATTATAAATACTATCATTTAAGTTTTAGTTATAATTATAACTATAATACTATTAATATTGTATATCTGTAATATAATATCTTTTATATATACTTTAATATAATATTGTATAATATCTTTAATTGTTTTTTATCTATGTGATTGTCAATTGATTTTAAGTAATAAATATTTATTGGAAAAGGTTATTTCTTCTAGTCATATCAGTTGAACTTTGTTTTAATTATCCTGATGATCTTTTATTTAACATTGTTAGTTGTGAAATAAGTTTTATTATTGTTAGCATTGTTATTAAGTGCTGTATTGTATCATTATGTCATTGTACAACGCCATTGAATATTTTTTATAGAAATAGGCGTTTAATCAAATATAAAGTTTCAAGTTTCAAGTGAAAATAGTGCCGTTGTCGCATTAAAAAAAGGCTTCAATTTATTAAATTGTTTAATAAAGGACATTGAGATGTTGGTAACATGAAGTAAACGTACATTTTATGTGTTTTGCAAATACGCAATTTGAGCAGATTATATTTAAAAAGACTTTATATTTAAGGTTATAGCTACACAAAAATACACATCAAAACTCTAGTTTTGTGCTCATAGACCGACACGTTATTACGTTAAAGTTTTGGTGCATCTGTGAACCAACTCCGATAGACAACTTCATATGTTATAACTTAGTCATGCATGGGTTTATCTCGTTTAATAAAAAAGCAAACATAATACTAAGTATATGTTCACATGAAAAAAGTACTTAAGATATTTATTGTTAAGTACGGTTCGGTCTTGTGTATTTTTAGAGCTGGTTGCTATACGAACGTTAATGCAGACGGATAACGCGAAAAGAACAAAACAACTTACAATTCATGGAATGAAATTGGAAGCTACATTATAAAATACTTTATATGTATCACATCGGATTTTTCGGGATTACTCTGGATTCTCCGCCCGCAGCAGCTATGGTTCAAATGTTGTCCAGACTTTTGACCCATTAACACTCAAAATCAACGAATGTTTCGTAAAATATTTCATAAAATAAAGTTAACCCCCAAAAAAACAGTGTTCCTTATATCAATAGCCAAAATGTCAACGCTGTACATGCTCTTGTAACATAGAAATAACAAGATTAAAATGCTCTTTTGCTCTGACAGCAAATCAGTCAACTAGACATACTCAATTTGAATCAGTTTCCTCTAAATATACTGCAGGAAACCTGTCTGGAAATTGTCCCATGTGACAGAAGTAAATAGGTGCACGGTTGACGTCACTTGGTGTTTGCAGACGAAGTCAGGGTGGGTATTGAAGCTGCAGATTTTGTAGTTGCAGTTAATACAATAGGTCAACATAATCTTCTGGCGCAACGTGTAGCCAGTAGTGGGTGCATTGATTAGAAAATGTAGTTATCGGCAACCATATCTATTACGTTTAAAAAAACAGACTTTATAGTTGGCTGTTAAATAAAATACTAAAATGCCACGAATTAATTCGGCCTATATCGCTCCAAATTTGACCTAACTATGCCGACATAGTAACCATGATAAAATTCCGACCTTAATTTTGTGGATAACACTTGTGTTACACCAATATGAATGTGAAGCAGATAAAGAGAGAAAACTCTTCAATATATTTTGTTACTCAACCAAAACTGCTGTCGCTTGGTAAAAGTATCATTAGAATTAAAGGTGAGTTTCCAAGATCAGTAATTTAACGAATATTTAATGTGGGTGGCGAAAATGATTGTCCTTTGAACCTAATAATTGCCACAATATGTTTCTGAGAAAACTACATGTATAGTCGAACAGCTTGATCATGTGGCCAATATCTGAATATTTCTATTACATTACAGTCTCATTTTTATAACACAATCATTGTTATACTTTCTTTGTTTTAGGAATTAATCAATACATCGATATCTTCATCATAACGATATTAACTGTAACGATATAAGAAAGAATTAACTTTACATAACAGTATAACAAGCCAATGAAGAAATAAAATGTGTAATATGTAGATACTATAGTACACCTATTCCTTACAGGAAATCGCGCCACTTGTTGAGTCAGAGAATAGGAAACACTTCAGAATCACAGCTGCAAATTTAAGTATGTAATTATAAACGAAAAAGACAGTGAAAACGTGTGCAGTATTGAAACATTGATGACATTATTGAAATGTTGACAAGTGGCAGCTTCCAAGAAAAATCTATTTAAAATGAAGTAATTATTCTATTGTGGTTGGGAAGAAAAATGTTATTGCGGTATCCTCTAGTTTTACACCATGGCGAATGTATACCAGAACAAGGGAAAAATTCACCCTCATGAGGGACCTGGGCCCCTTCCCCAGATGGGCAGAGAGGGCCCTGTCTCCTGGTGTTGCCTGTCTTTCGTCTTAATTTGGATTGCGCACGAAACAACTGGGGTCAAAACACAGTCTAGAGGTCATATCTGTTTGTACTCTAGAATGCTGATTCGAGTATACCTATTGATATGATGTGATCAGGTTTAATTTGTATATGAACCATCTTGAGTCAAAATGAACATAATATTATAAAGAGCTTGTAGGAGCTCCTGTTCATGTATTATACCAGTTTTTCTCAGATGAGCGATCTAGGGCCATTTCGTTTTTTTTTGCCCTTGTCCTGAAATTTGGCCCATTTGTACTTCATGATATAGCTAGCCATAGTCTCATAGAATTTAAGTTGATGTAGAAAGGTTAGTCAGGTGAGCGATTCAGGGCCATCATGGCCCTCTTGTATAAATACAAAATCTCTTTTAGTTTGCTTGCATCGAAAGCTTTTAGCTATACTATAGAAACGCTCTCTTATCCGCTTCCTGGAACCACCCAGAACTATTAAAGCAATGAGTCAGGCTTGGCAAAATTGCCGGTCCGTCGGTCCTGACCGGCAAATTTTCATTTGGTCCGGCAGGTTTAACCAGAATGTCGGTCCTTGTGACCGGCAAAATAAATGTGAAATGAATGCAAACATATCATATTTTTTCAAAGTTGAAAATTCGAAGAGCAAACCCTTTACTACAGTCTACATCATGAAAATGAAATCGCTCATTGTTTTGATGTTTGCAATAAGTTTGTTACGTACAATTAGCAAATCCAACTGGTTACACAACATCTACTTCAAACTTAGTCGCAAAATCGGCAACTGCGCTCTGCCTAAATGCATTTGAAAACGTAACAGTCAAAGATAAATGAAATAAGTTATCTACACGATTTAATTACTTGCAAACGCAGTGTATTTTTTAACAGAAATTGACTTCCATTTTCGTCACGAGTCAGTTAAGTACACTGTATAATGTACACCCTTTTGTGTCAAAACCGGATTTCTCTTGATTGAGCAACAGACGCAGTATGCATGCGTGGATTACGTTGGATTTTAATGTCTCATGTCAATGGTAATTCAGTCTTAATTTTGTTTAAACATTGGACATACTTATTCGTTAGGAACTTAAATTAACTTTTAATAACTGTTATCTTATTAGGATAAAGCACTGGCAGTGGCTTGTTGAGCTAAAAGAAATGGTTTATGTTAATGTACATAGTTGTGTTGTATTTTTCGGTCCGGCTAAATTTTCTCCGGACCGGCACATTTTCTGAAATGCCTGTCCGGATGACCGGCAGATTTTTTCCAATTTCGCCAAGCCTGATGAGTGTAAAGTTTCTTGCTCAAGGAAAAAATTAACGGCTTGCCCCTGATAGGCTTCGAACCCAAGCAGACAGTAGACCTTAGACTTAGTACTGGTCCAAGGTGCTAACCACTCAACCATTTGGTCCAAGGCTTTTTCTGTCACAGTGTTGCATTTTTAACAGGAACTGAGACAAATGATGACAACAGGCCATTGCTTCTGGCCAAGCCCAAGCAACAGAAGAAGCAGCATAAGACTTCTGTTCAACATGAAGATGCCACAGAAAGCGATGTAGACCCGGGAGTTCCAAGTAACAGCACATCTTTATGTACTGTCCAGAACTCCTGGGCTACAGTAGTCTGCACTGAGTGCAGAAAACAAAGAGTAATATACACTAAATTAAGGCTGTCAGAGAGACAAACGGGGTCTTTGGCACTATTACTTAGTAATTACATTTATAGTTGTGGTGCCCCAATCTTGCCACCCGAATAATCAATTTTCAAAACATGAATGTGCAGAGACAATCTTGGATATTGAAAGAACCTATTATGGCAGTGATTTGGAATGCAAGGATTTGTGTTGTTTTTGTGGCACAGAGGACTGTGTTGCAGACCAGGAACTTAAGAAAATATAAAACTGTACTGCCTAGCTGCGAAGAATGTTAATGAATGGGTTAGTGGGAAAAAGCCCCCTTATATGGTTTTCACATGCAGGTTTTCCTCCATATATGAAGGTTAGTGCCTCTTCCCCCAGTGTAAAAAAAACCACAGTTTGCAAACAACCATTACAAAATATATATTGTTCACTTAGGAACTTGGAACTGCATCCTTAAACAAGTGATGTGTTTGTGAAACACTATGTCCCCTTTTGAGCGATTTTGACCCATATATTTTACCTTTGACTTTGAAGGATGACCTTGACCCCACTCAAAATGTGCAGCTCCACATGCATGCCAAATATCAAGTTGCTATCTTCAATATTGAAAAAGTTATGGCCAATGTTAAAGTTTGTGCAAACCAACAAACAAACAAACGGACAGGGCAAAAACAATTTGTTCCCCAGTATAGACTGGGGGACATAAAAATACATTGTGTAAAAACAAACTTTCATCGAGGTTTAAATATAACATAAATGATTATAATTGTTCATCGCAATGTTCTTTTTCAGACAATAAAACGCCAAAAGGCCTTGGGCAGTGCAACCAAGAACACATTAGCAATTACCCAATGCCAGAAGCTAGTAAGTTCTTCCGTCTTGATTGTGTGTTTTTTTTGTACATATCTGTAATATTTTAACAAAAATTATTTGATTGTATTGATAATTAATGAAAATCGAAATAACTATACGTTGTATTAACCAGAAAAAAACACAAGAACACCGCATAGCGGGTGCCAACGCTCAGCTGTGGTTGCTTGGATTAAGTTTTTTTGACCTTGAAGGTTATCATTGACCTTGACCTTTTCACCACTCAAAATGTGCAGGTCAATGAGATACACATGAAAAACCACATTTTTTTTTACCTTTGACCTTGAATGATGACCTTGACCTTTCACCACCCACTCAAAATGTGCAGCTCCATGAGATACACATGCATTCCAAATATCAAGTTGCTATCTTCAATATTGCCAATGTTAAAGTTTTCGGACAATGACGCGGAAGGAAGAGCTGGCTATGACAATACCTCGGGTTTTCTTCGAAAACAGCCGAGCTAAAAATGATGTCACTGGTAACGATGGTAACGAGGACAAGATCACACCAAAAATCGTAAAAGAAGGCACCCAAACAAGAACGAGCACAGTGAGTGAGGCAGAGAACATTTCAACGCCTAAAATAATGAAAGAAGCAACAGCAACATGCACAATGAATGAGGCACAGAACATTTTGACACCAAAAAACATAGACGGCATCTCAACAGCAACAAGCACAATGAGTGACCCAAATAACATTTTGACACCGAAAATCATGAAAGAAGGCACCTCAACAGCAACAAGCAGAGTGAATGAGTCACAGAACATTTTGACACCAAAAGCCGTAAAAGAAGGCTACTCAACAGCAACAAGCACAGTGAGTGACCCTCATAACATGTCGACACCTTAAAACATGAAAGATGGCACCTCAACAGCAACAAGCACAGTGAGTAAGGCACAGAACATTTTGATAACAAGCCCGGTAGTCAACGGAGTGGGCAGTACTTCCCAAGTTACTAATTTTGGTACAGCTACAGCAGCACCTGGTTATGGCACAGCATGGCAACTGACCTACACTCAGTTAGCAGACGCATCCCTGACTAGAACTTGGTCCTTATGCACAGAAAACAGACTACCACCTAGTAAGTGCTGACTTTAATTTAATTTTAATCAAAAGAAACTAGTTGTGGAATTTATTTTATAAAAATTGAATGTCACAAATGATTTGTGTTTATTTTATTATCAACGTCGCAGATGATTTGTGTTAAGAAGTAATTTAGGTACATGGGATGTTCGTATACCAACACCAAAGTTTTGTGCAAAGTCTCATATTAATCAGACTAAAGTCCTGGGGGCCGTTTCATTAACGGTTGAAGCTCAGTTGCAGTTGCAAGTTGCAAGTTTTTCTCATCAATTTACGGGAAGTTGCAAACGCCCTATACAAATTTTTAACCAGCAGGTGCACGTTGCAACTGCAACTTTTTAATGAAACGGACGCAAGGTTGCAAGTAAGCAAATTTGCAACTGCAACTGTGCTGCAACCGTTAATGAAACGGCCCCCTGATCTTGATGTGACTAAATGTCTACTCACTGTCATTCATTTTATGCCAGAATAGCTACAGATACAATCCAGCATTATTTGTGGCAATCTGTATTGCTTTATTAATCACGCCGTAGACATGTGTAGTCATCATAAGATAGTAGACTAGTACTTGTATATCCGTGACAATTTTTGGACATTTTAAAATTTGACCATGGATCAAATAACTGTAGTACATCCTTATTAAACTGTACAAGAACATACCGATAAGTTTTAGTCTGATTAAAACTGAACTACTGTAGTCTGCCATCTGCTGCAGCCTCTGGTTTGTGCAGCTCTCCTAAGCTAGTGTTTTATCCAGGCCGTTTTAGCGTGGTGCGGCACCATGCCCCTTTTTTGTAGCGCCCCGCTGCCCCTTTCAAAGCCAATCAGCGCCGCACTGCCCTTTTCAAAGGCCGCCGCCCTGCCCCTTTCATGAGCACCCGCTGTTTTCCGCCGTGCGCGACCTTATTGATAACATCTTAATTGCCTCTTAACCAAGCTTCTAAGCCGACTATTATCAGCGAAGATTCGCGCGGTTGTGAATTAGTCATGCGTGAATAACCATGTGTCAATATCAATCGATAAATTCAGTGGCTTTGTTACACTAATCGGTCCGTAATGTGTATTCCTCCACGCTACAATCCTGCACAGTTACTTTGGAGACTTGATGAAAACCTCGATGATATTCACGTGGAAATTGTGCAATTCATGCATAATTCAGTTATATCAAAACATTTATTTTTAAGCGTAATTAAATTTAAAAAAAAACACCAGTTGTATCTGTATCGGTATCGTCTTTAAGATGATTAATTATTGAAAGAATTACTGTTACGTATACTAATTAAACAAAATGCGAATCGCGTATTAGCGGACATATTATACGATTTTAAAGTGCTATGCGCACCTGTCGCTTACATCATTTTAACAAGATGGCGGACTATACATTAAAAAATAAATTGTGACTCGGCAAAAATGGCAAATAACGATCGAATTAACGATGGAATTCATACATTTAGAAAGGGATTGATGAAATGCCTCTGATAATCGACGATGCATAACACGTTTTAGATACCAACAACATATTTATGAGTAATCTTATCAGTGGATGTATGTCACGTACACGAGTGTTTGTAAATTGTAAGTGTTCAGTTTACTCGCAAAGTTAAAACATCTGACAAGATAATCGTTGGAAAATGGGATAAGACAAACATGGTTTCATTTATATGTTAGTGAATCTGTGTAAAATCAGATTCGTATGCATATATTGCTTTATTATGTTTGTCATGCTGTACAGTTTACTGAAACAGCATGGAAGTTAAATGGACATTGCAAGGTAAATAAATTAATATTAATTAAAGTAAGTTAAATGCATCAATTACCATTAAATGTGCTTGTTTATATATTTATGTTTTTCCCACAACTGCCTCTGATGCGATTACATGTTTCTCCCAAAACCAGGTATTCATGGAACGTTTTTGCCCTTTTTGCCTAAACTGCGCGTTAAAATGCCTTTTTTGAAAGTAATGCGCCATGCCCCTTTGCCCTCCTGGATAAAACACTATAAGCCGTCCACCAGCACAGAGGGACACCCATCTCCATGGGTAATTATTATTGTGATTATATATATATATATATATTATTGTTATGTTTATACATTTGGTCTTTGTGCAGTGTGTTAGTTTGTTTTGTGTTGTATTTCAGCGTACATGTGACATTGCCAGTGACAGCATGCCAGGCTACACTCAGGAGGAGTACCTGGCAGACTACCTGTACTCCCTCTGAACCCAGACTCTGTCTCTCACACCTGACCAGACTTCTCACATCGTTCAACTCTGAGACCTGCTCACTGACTACGACAAGCAGCCCACTGTGCCTAGTCCTCGCATAGTTCCAGGCTTAGGAAGGTGTCGATATCGACCTACAAGGCCAGGAACAAGCAGAGTGTTGTTCCGGGCACAGACACAGTGAACAGGTTTGTAACGGAATAGTTTGCCCAGTAATGTAGTGCATTGTACAATAAGTGAACTTTAAAGCATATTTTTACACTCTGACTCTGAAACCAATAATTTCTCCTATTCAGAACTATATGGGGTGAAAATGAAGGGCCAGCCCAGAAACCCGATGCCAACCGTATCATGACAAGCTTGATTGTCAAGCTCTGCGGGGCCTCTCCATCCAAAGAGAAGCAAGGCGGCTAAAGGCAGGACGGCTGGACCCTGGTGACCCGGGCCTACCGCAACATCCGTCAGCTGGTGCTGGACAGCCCGGTGGTCATGAAGCAGACGGCCCTGCAACTCTTCAACATCAACAATGCCACTCTGACCAAGTGGTACAATGACAGAGTTAAGGTAATTAGTGTGATTGTTATAACCATACTCAATTTATTGGTAACAATGCAGTGCATAATAAAACTGCTATCATATTTATTGCAGTTCTTATTTGGCCATTGGTCTGCTTTTAGAGTCAGGAGCTGCTCATTCTTGAGCAGGGCATCAGGCTGCCAGTCCCCCCCATGACAGCGACCATGCCGTTGCCACCAGCTGTGCAGATGGTCTCCGCGTCACAGCTGCCACCTGTTCCGCCTCACCTTGCCCACTAGTTCTCCGGTCTAAAGAACCCGGCAGGTGCTGCGACAGTTAAGAGACGTAAAATACTTCCCAAGCCTGAATACCTCTACACGGCCACTCCTCTCAAGCTGGCAAAGGAGTCTCTGAAATCCCCGACCACTCTCTGGTACCACCGGCAACAGGAGAAGGAGGCTGCGGGAGAATATGTCAAGCAGAACAAGCAGCAGCGGTGCCTCAAGACGTATACATGCAACAAGTGTGGTGAGCTGCGCCTTCCTCCTGGCCACACTAAGTACTACGGCAGCTGGTTCTGCATGAAAACGGCCATGCAGACTTTTGAGCAGTGGCGCCAGGAGAAGGAGGAGGAAAGGAGGAAGCGCAAAGAAGATGCGAAAAAGTTGGACCCTGGTGACAGCAATTGTTGTGAACATTGAACATTGACATGCAAAACAAAAACAACAAAAAATCTTTGAAAGCTACCATTTTTTTATAATTTGTCAAAAAATGAAGGTCCAAAGTACTTGAAAAAAGCTGATGGAAAGATTTTTTCACTTATGTGGGTATATGTTGGCTCAACTTCACACGATACAGTCATTGTAGTTTAATTGGAAAATGCATCTTACTAAGTGTGAGTAGAGTTCTGGGTTCAAGCCTCAGCAGTGGCCTATCAAGTGTGAAATACAGAGCCATATAATTATATATAAACAGTTTTCTATTTTAACAGCACAATTAAATATAAGTAATAATGTTAAAAGGGCATTGCTGCTTAGCCATTTTTGGGACTGTATTGTGATTTTTGGCCAACGTTGACATTGAATGACAGGGTTTATCTACATCCTAAGCATAAATGCTTCTAAATTTGTAAAAAAACAAGTCAAAGTGTGCAGAATATTAACAATTTGCAACTCTCTGATGTCTATAAGTCATTTAAATACCACTTAAACTTGACATTTTTTGTAGAAAATGATCGACCCATTATCTGCTGTCTATTTTCAATGTTTTACACAGTCAGGTCCAAAAGCGCTCATTTTGTAGCTTGTTTGGACCATAATCTATATTACGGCCAAGTTTCAGCAGATTCGGCGCAGTGGTTTCGATTTTATACGCCGTGAAAGAGTCTCGTTGTGCAAAATAGGGCATTTTTCCGCCGTTTTTCATGAAAAGCAAAATCGACAAAAGCCCTTGCAGGAAAGCGGTTTTTACGACGCAATTTACTATGGCCCTGTTGACAACGGCCCGCAAACGCCCTTTTTTCGGGCATTTTCTACGTTTTTTATGGCCCCTTCTTTGCGTTTTTTTAAGTTGGAACGCTTGAGGAGAAGATTGCGGGCCCTCCTCTGCGCAGGGGACAGGATGATCTTCTCCCCAAAACATGGAACAAAACGAGTTAACAGGGCCGCATACACAGCTTATCACAAATCTACTTAAGTTTGGTACCGTGTCATAACTCACACATGTATTTATTTACATGATACTTTTTGCAAACACCATTATCAATGCTTGTTTTTTTCGAGTTAAAATAGGATGCTCATTTGATCAATATTTTTCAACTATCCACTGTACAGGAACACACAAATCGTAAACATCCATCGTTCAATCTGCATTATTCAGTCATATCTTCGGACATTTTTGTTTTTATTAAGACTGACTGATGGACACGCGATCGACCGACCACCGGCGGAAAAATTACATCTTGATTGGCTCTTTGGGTTCCAATTGTTCCAACTTTGCTCCAATTTTTGACCAATGAAAATGGACGCTTTAGCGCGTGGCTCGTGACGTTGATCACTTCGTTTTACGGGCGCAGCCATCTTGAATTTTTTCGAGTGATTTTATCGTTATTATTTTACAGTTAGTTGGGTTTTGGGATAAACTTCGGTTTAAATCAACTCCTTTTATTCAGATATATCTGCAGCAGGTAGGACATTTCGATCGCAATAGTAAATATATGAAAAAATTGCCTGACCTACTTCTAAGCAAGCCATTGTTGACACGAAAATTACAAAGATTTTTCAGGACAAGTTTTTTGATTAATACGACGTGTACAGTATGTTTCTTTGTCTTAATCAAACCAGTTTGGTGAATAACGAATGCGTGTTCATTGATTTTGTCAGTGCATGCTTCTTTCTGCAGAAAATCGATGCTTCAAATTTTACCTCACCCACGATGTTTGCATTGAATTTTCAAACCATTAAAAACATGTTTTTAAGGTCTGAATCCGTTGTCAGCTACTTTTTCCAGGTGGATATCAATAGAATGCACGTTTACTAATATGTTTCAACCGTAAATGTGCTGTATAATAACATTAAAACCCTTTTTTGAAGAAAAAAATCTCTTTGACAGACACGCAAAATATCCCCAAAGTCAGAAGGCATGGGAGTCATGGGAACATAATCTTCACCCCAACTGAGGCGGCCAGGGCCATCAAGGCTCAGACGGGCACTAAGCAAGGTTCACGATCATGTAAGTCCTCCGAGCAGGTGTTTAAGGAGGCAGAGGACGCCGCACAGAATGACAGGCTGTCCAATCCTGACTGGTTCACCCTGTTGGGCTACCATGAACTTTAGGTTGGACACTACCGGGGACAGACGTTCCACTTGTTGGCAGAAAACGACATGGGCTATGCTGCCGTCCTCATCAACCAGATGGAACTGGAAGGCGGAAACACCGGTGACACCCCGATTAACAAGAACAAGCATCAACTGAAGGTGAATACAGTTTCCTTTCTTTCTGATAAAATGTTTACAACTTATGTATAAAGGGCATCTATTTGTTTTGATAATGCTTCATATTTTCATGAAAATACACTCTAATCAGTTGAAAATGCATCTACCAAATAAGAATTAGGTTCAGGCTTCCAAGAGCAGAAAACTAGCAACTTATCATTTAGCCTTGTTGCAAACAAATCAATGTCCGGTTTTGCAATTGTTTGTGAGATTTTTTCAAACACATCAGTACACAAGGAGCATTCAATCCTCTCATTGAATTTCCTAGAGGGCTCGTCGGCAACATTTTCATTCCCAGCAATGTGAGAGCAAGATAACCAGACATTGTTTTCTATACACCAAAACCAGATCTGCTTTGTAACCATATCACATTTATCAGAGCGAATGCAACCCATATTTGTTAGGTAGCATACTGCTGTCAAGGAATCTGTTAAAACCTTTTTTTCCTCTTTTAATGATTTAACGGCGAACAATATTGCTTTGAGTTTCTAGGACATAAATTTGCTCAGAACTTTCGTCTTTAGTCTACTGTTCTACTACCAATGACAAAACCCCAACCTGACAGAGAAGCATCAGTATTTATAACAAGGTCTTGGTTACTGTGACTTATGACCCTATATTGTTCATGGACATGCTGTATCCACCAATTGAGATCTCTTTACATTTACGACTTATGCGTGTCAAGAGAGAAGTGATCGAGTTTTTAGAGAGAGACGATAACTCGAGGATGATGCCTGGAAAGGCTGATGCTGTGAAAGGTTAAAGTTTGTCAGAAAAAAAATATCCAGAAAAGGGTTCTGAATGACTATGTATAACCTTCACCAGAAGTTCTTAGCAGAGTCAAATTTCAAAATTTGACGAGCAACGTTTTACAGTTACAGACCTAAGCACATTTGTCCAGTAAACTTTGCCTCGCGAAGTGTCAGTTTGTGTTCGAGATATCAGAACTTTTGTTTTTTGTTAAGGTCCATGAAGTTAAATAATATAACAAGAAGCACAAACCCAGATAAGTTTGTAGATCAGTACAAGGAAAACCCTGAGCTGCTACGTGAAAAGTTACCTACCAGTGAAGAAAAGATTAAGTGTCAACAGCCGACACGTTTGAAGCTGAATAATGGAAAGGAGCGCCAAAGGGTTGTAGATGTTGAGAGGAGCAGACAAGAGTTCATAGAGACTGTACTGGAAGAGTTTGAGGAGTTTAAGGGTCACGTGAAACGGGTTTAAGAGCAGTATGTTGCCATCAATATATGAAAGATAAATTACCAAAGAATCATGTCCTTGTACAAATGGATTTCAGTGAGAACTATACATGCAACACACTGGAAGAAATCCAATCAGCATATTGGAACAGTTGCAAGGTGACTCTCCATCTAACCGTGATCTATTCCAGGAATGATGATAATGAGCTAAAGCACACTAGCTATGTGTTCGTCTCTGAGGTCCACAATCACAACCCTGCAATGGTCAAAATCATAGATAAGCTGATGTCTCTAGTAAAAGATGTGGTGCCGAATGTAGAAACTGTTCATTTTTGGACCAACTCCCCATTATCACAGTATAGGAACAAAATCATCTTTGATCTAATATGGCATTTCAAGGAACGCTTTGGAGTCGCTGCATCTTGGCATTACTTCGATGCAGGACATGGAAAGGGCCCCTGTGATAGGGTGGGCGTCACTGCTAAAAGGAATGCGGATAATGCTGTGAAACAAGGCAAAGTACTAATTCAAGATGCTCATGATTCCTTTTCGTGGGCTACGAAGATGAAAGGGGTATTAAGTACAAGTTTGTGACAGAAGAGTCATACACCAATACAAAATTAGAAATAGACAAAAGAAAGACACAAATCAAACCACTTAAAGGTTCGATGATGCTGCATGCTGTTGTAGGTATGGGTAATGGACAGATGATTACACGTACTACTAGTTGTGCATGTAATGACTGCTTCTTGAACTGTTTCAATAGAAATACAACATGTGCATGGAATCATGCACACATTGAAGAAAAAGCTGTGGAAGTGGATGACACATGTAGTACTACTGAGCATACAGGGCAAGAAATATTTGACGACATTGCAGATGAGTGAGAGCAACAAGCAAGTGCACGTTCAGTTTGCTCTACCCTTTGCGCAGGGGCCATGCAAATCTTCTCTGTATCGTTCCAATTTTAGTAAATGTACTGCTGGAGCAGTACGAGAAAGCACGTAACAATAATGCATTATATATGTGGTGTAATATAACGCACACTTTGGCAGGTTAAAATGCACATTAAAATGCCGTCTGCGTGTGTGTTCTGCCCCAGATACTTAGGTGGATTTCAACTGGCCTAGGACAGACACAGGGGTGACAGACACAGGGGTGTCAATTGTTCCAGAATATTTCATGATGGCGGAAATGTGCAACGTTTCGTTGACTTGTAAGAATTTCGTAAAGTAGCGCAATTTTCCTTCAGTTATAGTTCATGCAATTTGATAAAAAGTACATACAAATAAATGTTTTTTCGAAATCGAATACAGTCAGACTCGGCTAGTGTGCAGTCACTGTTGTTGTGGAATAGCGATGTTGTCATGTTTCCTTACAGATTGTGAAGCAAATATTCATTCACTAGAAGTAGATATGGTATTAAATACAAGGCTTGTTACTATAATTTAAGGTCTTGCAAAATCAATAAACACTGTAATAATAAGTTTTTGTGTGTCAAATTCGACTAAGAAATTAAAGAAACAAGTGAAATATCACAGAGCAATTTACAAAAAAGTATGGTGATCAGACAAGCTAACGCAGGTCGGAAAAATCTGCTGGGGATTCTTTGTTCAAAGATGTACAACAACCTACAAAAGGCTAGATAAGATACAATGAAATTTGATTGGTTATTTCCAGGAACCAATCAGAAACTTTAAAGCAAATGCAACATTGTGTCAACCTTCATTTTGTCTGCCTTTGTGTGAAAGGCTATATCGGATAAGAGAGCAAATTATGAGGTAAAAATCATGNTTCCCCCCCCCCCCCTCCCAGGGGACAGCTGGACAAAAGTGGTTTGACACCTGACCATATGCAGTATGTTGTGAACCAGAACCAGCATAAACACTGGAAGAGACAATAGGACTATAATAACGTTCACCACATGGCATGTCCAGACAATCTACTTATGGACTGCCTTTTCTTGATAAGCAACTAAAGCCTCCGACAATATTAATTATAAAATGTACATTTTGTACATACACCATAAGTAACATTTTTTATAATATTATTTGATTACCAGTTTTGCATTGTGAGTTTGTGTGATGATCATCTCCATACTAGAATCATATCAATTTACAGTGTTGATCACTTTAGCATTAGAATGTATGTAATTTGTGTGATATATTACTTTCAATTGTGTATCCTTATATTTAATTCTGAGTTTGTGTAGTCTCTTTAGAACTTGAAGGTATCAATATCAGATGAAACACAAAGATCTAAGTTCCTTTCTGCAAAGTAACTGAGATATTTGTTAGTTCAGCAAGCTGAGATAAATGTCAGTGTTGCTTTCTTCAAATTAACAAGGACATTTTTCTTGTTGTAATACAGACATATATAATTTTATTGTCTGATGCCATTATACAGACGATGGCCTGTACCGAAGCACAGACTGATGCAGCCATATCAGCTGTACTGAAATACGCACCAGACAGGAGGGGAGGTGGTGGTTGGAAAAGAGACCAGGCTTAATTAAGTCTTCTGTGACTTAATTTGATTCTTTTTGATTTATAATATGGAAAAACACGTGATGTGTTTGTCAGAAACACAATGACCCCTTCTGCGCTGCTTTTTTTATATTTTTACCTTTAACCTTGAAGGATGACCTTGACCTTTCACCACTCAAAATGTGCAGCTCCATGAGATACACATGCATACCAAATATGAAGGTTACATCTGAAGCAACATAGAAATTATGAACATTTTTCGAAACCAAAACGGAAAGTGTGAAGGAATTTCAGACGGACAGTGCGATCTGCCCACCTTCAGGGGCATAAAAACATTACAAATTTATTTTTTGACAAGTTGCAGGATTACTTTATAATATTGAAGACATGACAGGAGTGCAAAAAGTTTAGTGAATCAAGAATTGGGCTCTCTGTTTACTTTTTTTCAAAGTGTGCACATTCACAATATCTGATTTATGCTGTTATTTTTAATTTGAGCAACACCAAGCAGATACACGTGTTTTTAACATAACCCGAGTTTTGTTGTATTTTATTGCCAAACCTGAGCAGGACGTGGTTTTTTGAGGATATTTTTGCAAATGTTTGTAAAAGACATGGTGACAACGTTAGAAAAGATGTCTTGAAGACGTTTGAAAAAAAGTTGCTGCAACGTTAGGAAAAGACGTCGCGAAAACATTTATATGCACCCTTGTGACAACCTTACTGCACCGTTTGAATGCAACCTAAATACAACGTTGAAGCAACGTTTGGAAAAGCCGTCTCAAAGACGTTTGCTGCAACATTGGGAAAAAAATTCAGGAAACTTTCATATATACCATTATGACAACAAAACTGCATCGTTTGAATGCAACCTAAATACAATGTTGAAGCAACGTTGGGTGCCCACTGGGACAGCTGTCAAACTCTACTCCAAGCTGTCTTTTTAAGCAACCGCCAAACTGGCTTTCACCGCTCCAAATGAAAGTACTGAGAGAATCACCACTTCAGGTGCGGCTGGACAGATCTCACAAACAGCCACAGGAGCTAACTGAGGGGTCAGCGGGACAGATCTCGCAAACAGCCACAGGAGCTAACTGAGGGGCAGCTTGACAGATCTCACAAACAGCCACAGGAGCTAACTGAGGGGTCAGCGGGACAGATCTCACAAACAGCCACAGGAGCTAACTGAGGGGTCAGCTTGACAGATCTCACAAACAGCCACAGGAGCTAACTGAGGGGCAGCTTGACAGATCTCACAAACAGCCACAGGAGCTAACTGAGGGGTCAGCGGGACAGATCTCACAAACAGCCACAGGAGCTAACTGAGGGGTCAGCTTGACA
>VMBQ01006257.1:0-16908 GCA_007657795.1 Dreissena rostriformis | reverse complement strand
GAAGCCCGTATATATTCAAACGTTGGATGTATTTTTCTTGATTCTAAGTCTATTGTTTACTCTTAAGTCTACGAATGGGTTGTTGAATACGGGCTCTGGTGGGAAAAAATATGGAACGCTTCACGAATTTGCGTGTCATCCTTGCGCAGGGGCCATGCTAATCTTCTCTGTATCGTTCCAATTTTAGTATATGTACTGCCGAAGCAGTACGAGAAAGCACGTAACAATAATGCACTATATATGTGGTGTAATATGATGCACACTTTGGCAGGTTAAAATGCGCATTGAATTGCCGTCTGCGTGTGTGTTCCGCCCCAGATACTTACCAAGTTGTATTTCGCCTGGCAGTGTATATTCGCTTTCCAGGGTCGCAGCGTAATAGGATACGCGAATGAGATGCCGACATCGTTTAAATCGCGAGTCGCGGAAGAGGAGAGCGCAGCTGTGAATGGTCAATGTCAAACATTCCGGCGCACTGTACACATTTTACCAGTCTATTTTTAGCCACGACGTATTATGTGCTCCGACTAATAGCCGTACGTGAACATTAGCTTCGCTATTAATAGGAAATCGTGTGATTGGCGTGAGTAGCGGAATAATACTGAGCGTAACCTGTGAGCTGATATACTCGTTTATTACATCAACCAAATGAAAAACGTTAATCGTTAACTCTGGTTTCACTACAGTCACGAATAAATCTTGGCCTTAGTGATTCGTTGGTCGTTTTTTATAAACGAGCGATTTTGAGTAAAATGTCGGCGATCAGTAGCAATTTTAGGTCCCTGGATGGGAATGCAATATGCGAGAGCATCGTACAGAGGACTGTTAAAATACAGGGCCAACGTGGGTCTTCACTGGTGAATGTTATCAACTTGATCAGGAGTCTCGGGGTCACGGAGAATGATGTCGCTGCGGTCTCCAGTAACCTTCCGGGTTCCATGGCATATGATGTGGTGTTCACGGAGCAAGATAAGTTGACTAAATTTCTTGCTAGTATGAAGTCAGATGAAATAGTTTTTCAGAAACTGAGATATAAATTTGAGTCGTATGGGAGCCAAGTAGTACACATTAGAGTCCATTGGCTACCCATTTTCATTAGTAATCAGATTTTGGAAGATTTTTTCTCACAGTTTGGCATTGTGTTAAAGATTGAGCTGGAAGAATTAATTGTCGGTGATTTTGTAACTGTGTCAGGCGTACGACTCGTCACGATGGAAATTTCACAGAAGTCAAAATCCAAAATACCACATTTAATCAATTTCGAATGTGGCAACAGGGCCCTGTTGACAATGCGGGGACGGCCTCCTTTGTGCTTGAGGTGCATGCAGCTCGGGCACGTGGGGAGGGACTGTCCCGGCAAGGTCATCAGGCCGACAGTCTCTCCTTCAGTTGGAAACCAGGCCTCGGAGGTGGCGAAGCCTGTTGAGGGTAACGGTTCTTTGTCGACGTGGACGGATGTGGTCCGGAAGGGGAAGAAGGCGAGGAAGGCCCCCGAGACGCAGGACGCGGTCCCTGCTACTTCTCCTCCCGGTGACCAGACGCCGTCTCCAGTCACTACGGAAATGCCAGTGGTTGCGACCAAGGAAATGGAAGTAAGTGAGGGTACTTCAAAACGGAAATTAGAGACAGAGGAGGAATTTACCCCAATGCCCCGTAACAGGGTAGTTAGTGGGTTCGAACAGGTTGAGAGTGGGGGGATAGATATGTCTGACATGCTATCTCAAGACTCCATCTATGATGGTATGTTGGCGGCTCAGTCCCCCCATAGAATATAGTGTTTGTATTGATTGGACTCATAGATGGACTTGATTGATGCACAACGGATTCTTTATATTAAAAATGGCCTGGAAACAAACCGCATGCTTTATGGACTTCGAAATTGCTTATTCCTTTTTCTACATCTATGTAGTTATTCATATAGTTAATTGCACTATTCCCATAATTGTTAAAGGTTTAAAAATCTGTAAACATAAATACATTTATGTAAATATATATATATTATATTGCACTTTTCCCATAAAATGTTTTAACATTGTAAAACTCTACATGAATATATACATGTTTGAACATGTTTCAGTTCTATCCAGCCTTTTTGTGTACACATTTGTTAATATGTGTGGGATTATCTCCCCTTCTATAAACATGTCTTTCTCGTACACATTTCGTTTAAACCAGTTTCAGATTATGTTGTTTTACGGTCTCGATTTATCTCACAAATATATTTCGTCTGCTTTATTTCTTAGCTGCCAATGCTCGTGTATCCCGCCCCACTTTTATTTTGCTATCGACTGCTTATTTGCACGTAGTCTGAATGTTCGCTTTAAATCTTTATCGATACACTTCTATCCATATGCTAAGGTTTATTTTCACTGCTCCAATAGAATTAAATGCCCGATATCGTTTATTTTGTGGGCGCAGCCATCTTTAATTGTACATGCATTTTCCTCGATTATTTCTAGCTCATGTAATGTCTGTCCTGTATGTTTCGGTGTAATGGATAGTGTTCTAAAAATAACTAACGTTTTTAAAACATTGGTGTCGTTCATTGTGCAGTTATTTTTTAGATTATTTCAAAACTTACAAGAATGTCTTTAATAATACATAGTATTAACATAAATGGATTTAGATCCAGAACAAAACAGCAGTATATTAAAGATTACATTTTGCAAAATAAGCCTGCCATTTTATGTATACAGGAAACACATATAGACATTTACTTCAAAGCCAAAGATGTAGAAAATTTTATCTCCAAAGATTATAAATATATTTGGAGTTTTTCAAACGGAAATAAGTCATGTGGTGTATGTACTATTATTATTGATAAAAATATTATTTGCCATAGTTTTCAAACTGATTATGATGGTCGTTTTATATATGCAGATGTTGAGTTTGTAAACACAAATTTCAGGGTATGTAATATTTATGCTCCAAATGCCCCTGGAGATAGAAATAATTATTTTTCCTCCATTAAGAAATATTTGGTTAGTTCTTATCATCTAGTTGTTATTGGAGATTTCAATTTTGTTCTGAATCCTAAGTTAGATAAATCAGGTGGAGATACTGATAGACTTCCTATCGGCTGTGCTGTTTTCAAACATATAATTGATAAATATAAATTAAAAGATGTCTTTAGACATTTGTATCCTAAACAAACCACTACAACATGGAGTAGAATATCTATTGGAAAAGAATTAATTAGTTGTAGACTAGATAGGATTTATGTGTCGAATTTATTAATTGGTAATTGTATTGAGTCTTCCATTAAACCTTGCATTTATTCAGACCATGATTTTGTAAATGTAATTATTAATTTAAACAACTCTAATGAAACAATTTCTATTGGAAATTCCTATTGGAAATTAAATAATTCAATTTTAAATGATGATGAATTTATTTCAGCCTTTGAGTTTTATTTTAAAATAATAAGTAGAACGGAAGATATTACTTTAGATTGGTGGGATGGAATTAAACATAAAATAAAAGAATTTTGTATTGATTACTCTAAATCAAAGAAATCTAATGCATACAAAGAAATAAAACTATTAATTAAAACTTACCATAATTCACAAGATATTGAAGAAAAAATTAATATTAAAAATCAACTTGAAAATTTACAAAATAATATATATGATGGTTCCTACATAAGAAGCAAAATTAATATGCTGAATAGCAATGAAAATGCTTCAAATTATTTTCATGATAAAGAATTTCAAAATGGTATTAATAAAACTATAACTCATATAATAGATGATGGTATGGACAAGAAATCATCACATGATATTTTAAAAACTTTTCATTCATTTTATGAAAATTTGTATACTGATGAACCTGTTGACCCTTCTTTAAACTCTAAGTTTTTAAATAACCTACCTCAAATTGGCCGCAGTTCCCTAAAGGCCCTTCTCCAGTGAAGCGGCTCATATATAACAGAAAAGGTTATAGAGTTAAAACTTCATATACTTATGAAATCGCAGTCTGATCAGGATCGAAACTGTTTGCTATTCAGTCAGTACTTCTAAAAAAAAATAGCGAACAGTTTTTGCAATTTTATCTAAAGAAATTTGATACCGTTAGTCACGGTATAAATATCCACTTTCTATTGAAAAGATGTACCCGCTATTAAAATCTGCGGCGGTGACTCAGTAGGCTAAGGCATTGTCCCATGTTTTACTGGTCTGACGGGCTCGGGTGCGAATCCCACAAGGATTTTTTTTTCTTTTTGGGGGGCCACAATATAAGCATATTTTTGTCATTTTATTGTCAATTTGGAGATAGTCTTCAAAACTGGACAAAAGCATTTTTGACATAATTCTGGGGTATAGCCCCTTTAAATAAGTTAAAAATATTTTATATTTCCTTATTCCAGATAAACAAGAAGCTTGGAACAAACCAAGAGACATGAAACTACCAGCTGCACCTCTCTATGATGTGGACTTCGAGAGGAACAAGGGATGTGTTTGTCAGAAACACAATGCCCCCTTTTCAGCCAATTTGACCCATATATTTGACCTTTGACCTTGAAGGATAACCTTGACCTTTCACAACTCAAAATGTGCAGCTCCATGAGATACACATGCATGCCAAATATCAAGTTGCTATGTTCAATATTGCAAAAGTTATGACCAAGATTTAAGTTTTGGGACAGACAGAATGATGGACAGACAGAAAGACAGACAGGCCAAAAACAATATACCCCCTCTTCATCGAAGAAGGGGGCATAACAAGTTTTGAAAACAGCGGAAGCAGAAACGAGAGCACGAAGTGTGTGCTAGCGACATAAGTGCGGTCACAGAATTCCTGTCTGATCTAAAAGTATGGTCAGCAAAGAGTGGAAAGACGTTGCTGCTCAGTACTGTAGTGGATCCAGAGGAACCCGTTGAAACCATATCAACTGTGAATCATCTGTACAATTATATGTCGCAGTTCTTACAAAATGTAGAGCGTATATGTTCACAAGACGATGTTCCTCTTCAGGAACTTAGAGATGCTTTGAAAGTCTCTGAAGAGAAACATGTCATGATTGAACAGAATACTCTTCTACAAAGTAGAATTTCAGATTGGTTTACCTTTAGAAAGTATCGCATTACAGCTTCTGTCGTTAATCGAGTTTTTTATTTCTACGTCTACAACCAATCCGACCCAGAAAACATTGTTAAATCAATCATGCAGCCCTCTACATTCACAAGTGCTGCAATGAGACTTGGCTTGGAACTTAAACCCAAAGTCCTAGAGCGTTATGAGGCTACTAAGTAGTCGGACAATGATGAGGTTTCTCTGAAGAAGATAGGGCTACTTATTGGCACTCAGTATGTTTTTTTGGCAGCCCCTCCAGATCTCACAAAGATTGGTGACAAGTGGAGCAAGAAGTCAATTGCTGACAGTGTAAGGTCTCCGGCTACCTGTTAAAATGTGTTGCCAGCAATGACAGAACCACACATTTCATGCTCAAAGAATCAAATCCCTGGTATCACCAAATACAACTGCAGGTCATTTGCTAAGTTTTTTTACCTAATAATATTCCATGTTGAATGTGGCGATTTTATTTGCTTGAGGATAAACAGTGATAATGATTGGGTCAGAAAGCATGTAGGAAAACTGGAGCAATTTTTTGATACACATATGGCTCCAAAAATAATTGAAAAACATAAAGCAGTAGTTTAAGTTGTAAGTTTATTTGGTATTTTTCATTGTAAAGATGCTAGAGGCACTTTACTTTGAAAGTACAACAAACCACAGAAACATGTAACAACAATCAACATTCAATAAATTTAAAATAAAGAGGGAAATATTTTTAACTTCTGTCAGACTGGCAAAGTCAATTCTCTTAAAGTGTTTAAATTGTGTTTAGTATAAGACGGTCAATAGCACAAACTATGCTCCGGTTATTTACTGAAGTGTACTATAATGCAACGCACACTGGAATGACAGGGTTTCCAGTGTAGCCAAAATAGACAGCAGATGAGACATATCAATTAACCAGCAAAGGTATCACTGACATCTGATCTTCTGAAATTGAAAGACTGGCTTGTGAAACAGCTTAGACATGTCATCCGAGTGGAGAATCCGACGCAAACACATTGGGAAAACACGGCAAACATGGCAATGGTAAGAATTGCAATGTTTAATAAAACATGATTTGGGGTACATGTTTGAAAACGATAATTTAAACATACAGCGTTTTATGTTTAAGGATGAAAGTAATCAAAGTATGAGGAAAATCCACGAGGAGCTATGGAAAGTACTCCAGACATGATTGATGCTGTGAGATACTTGTTAAAAACCCGGAACAGCTCAAGCGAGTTTTTGTTTTCAGGTACTTTATTGCGTAATATTTTGTTATTTTTTTTTCAAAATTTTGTACTACATGGCAATGGTAGAATTGCAATGTTTAATAAAAGGAAAATTGCTGAAGTTTCCGAAATGAAGGTCACAGACTTAACGGAAATGGAAGCACAGGACAAAATGGATAGCGAGATAAACAGTGCACTGGATATGTCAGAAAAGATTCTTTCTAAAAGGTGTGGTATAGTTCAGTTATATATGAAAAATGTCCGAAAGTTATCTATTATGACTTAAGATGTTAAATAACAATGACTATTATAATTTCTTACATGATTTGGGGTACATGTTTGAAAACGATAATTTATACATACAGCGTTTTATGTTTAAGGATGAAAGTAATCGAAGTACGAGGAAAATCCACGAGGAGCTACGGAAAGTTTGGGTTCTCCTGACTCCAGACATGATTGATGCTGTGAGATACTTGTTAAAAACCCGGAACAGCTCAAGCGAGTTTTTGTTTTCCAGGTACTTTATTGCGTAATATTTTTTTATTTTTTTTATCAAAATTTTGTACTACATGGCAATGGTAAGAATTGCAATGTTTAATAAAAGAAAAATTGCTGAAGTTTCCGAAATGAAGGTCACAGACTTAACGGAAATGGAAGCACAGGACGAAATGGATAGCGAGATAAACAGTGCACTGGATATGTCAGAAAAGATTCTTTCTAAAAGGTGTGGTATAGTTCAGTTATATATGAAAAATGTCCTAAAGTTATCTATTATGACTTAAGATGTTAAATAACAATGACTATTATACTTTCTTACATGATTTGGGGTACATGTTTGAAAACGATAATTTATACATACAGCGTTTTATGTTTAAGGATGAAAGTAATCGAAGTACGAGGAAAATCCACGAGGAGCTACGGAAAGTTTGGGTTCTCCTGACTCCAGACATGATTGATGCTGTGAGATACTTGTTAAAAACCCGGAACAGCTCAAGCGAGTTTTTGTTTTCCAGGTACTTTATTGCGTAATATTTTTTTATTTTTTTTATCAAAATTTTGTACTACATGGCAATGGTAAGAATTGCAATGTTTAATAAAAGAAAAATTGCTGAAGTTTCCGAAATGAAGGTCACAGACTTAACGGAAATGGAAGCACAGGACGAAATGGATAGCGAGATAAACAGTGCACTGGATATGTCAGAAAAGATTCTTTCTAAAAGGTGTGGTATAGTTCAGTTATATATGAAAAATGTCCTAAAGTTATCTATTATGACTTAAGATGTTAAATAACAATGACTATTATACTTTCTTACATGATTTGGGGTACATGTTTGAAAACGATAATTTATACATACAGCGTTTTATGTTTAAGGATGAAAGTAATCGAAGTACGAGGAAAATCCACGAGGAGCTACGGAAAGTTTGGGTTCTCCTGACTCCAGACATGATTGATGCTGTGAGATACTTGTTAAAAACCCGGAACAGCTCAAGCGAGTTTTTGTTTTCCAGGTACTTTATTGCGTAATATTTTTTTATTTTTTTTATCAAAATTTTGTACTACATGGCAATGGTAAGAATTGCAATGTTTAATAAAAGAAAAATTGCTGAAGTTTCCGAAATGAAGGTCACAGACTTAACGGAAATGGAAGCACAGGACGANCCGATAATCCCGAGATTTCCGATTTCATGCAAATTCTGGTCAATGTTGACGATAAAAGTGTGATAGAAATGCAAAAATCACAAACGTTCGCCATATCTCTAAACTATCAAATGAATTTCGGCATATGTTTCTATTTAAAGATTTGATGAAATAAGCGCCCAATCAGAACAGGTGTATTCCAACATTCGTAAATCACCTGACGCCTAGTGCGCGCGTTGTGTAGAGTTCATGTTCTGTTACAAATTGTAGCCACAAATAAATACATGTATATATGCCCATGATATTTTCATTTTCTTTGTTCTGAACCATAAAAAGCGCGCGAAAATTGGCGTGGGTGTATTTATTTTTTACACAAAATCTTCGTAGCGCAGACAACATTGGGATCTTTTAATTTCGATTTAAAGTTTCGTAGATAAAAAAACTACTCACCCGCCCCAGCCCCACCATCTGGCCAAACCGGAAATAATTATGAAACAATAAATGTATATTAACTGGTTTCACTACAGTCACGAGTAAATCGTGGCCTTAGTGATTCGTTGGTCGTTTTTCATAAACGAGCGATTTTGAGTAAAAATGGCAGTGTCTAGTAGCAATTTTAGACCGCTGGATGGAAATGAAATATGCGATAGGATTCTACAGAGGATTGTCAAAATACAGGGCCAACGTGGATCTTCACTTGTGAACGTTATCAATTTGATAAGGAGTCTCGGGGTCATGGAGAATGATGTCGATGCGGTCTCCAGTAACCTACCGGGTTCAATGGCATATGACGTGGTCTTCACAGAGCCAGATAAGTTGACCTCCTTTCTTGCTAGTATGAAATCGGATGAAACGGTTTTTCAGAAACTAAGATACAAATTTGAGTCCTATGGGAGCCAAGTAGTGCACATAAGAGTTCATTGGCTGCCCATTTTCATAGGAAATAAGATTCTGAAAGATTTTTTCTCCCAGTTTGGTAAAGTGTTGAAGATTGAGCTTGAAAAACTAACTGTCCAAGATTTTGAGACATTTTCGGGAGTGCGAATTGTAACTGTTGAAATGTTGCAGCAATCAAAGAACAAAATACCACATGTGGTTAATTTTGAATGTGGCAACAAGGCCCTGTTGACAATGCGGGGACGGCCTCCCTTGTGCTTGAAATGCATGCAGCTCGGGCACGTGGGGAGGGACTGTCCCGGCAGGGTCATCAGGTCGACAGTCTCTCTTTCAGTTGGAAAACAGGCCTCGGAGGTGGCGAAGCCTGTTGAGGGTACAGGTTCTTTATCGACGTGGACGGATGTGGTCCGGAAGGGGAAGAAGGCGAAGAAGGCCCCCGAGACGCAGGACGCGGCCCCTGCTACATCTCCTCCCGGTGATCAGACGCCGTCTCCAGTCACTACAGAAATGCCAGTGGTTGGGACCAAGGAAATGGAAGTAAGTGAGGGTACTGCAAAACGGAAATTAGAGACAGAGGAGGAATTTACCCCAATGCCCCGTAACAGGGTAGTTAGTGGGGTCGAACAGGTTGAGAGTGGGGGGATAGATACGTCTGAAATGCTATCTCAAGACTCCATCTATGATGGTATGTTGGCGGCTCAGTCCCCCCATAGAATGTAGTGTTTGTATTGATTGGACTCATAAATGGACTTGATTGTTGCACAACGGATTTCTTTATATTAAAAATGGCCTGGAAACAAACCGCATGCTTTATGGACTTCGAAATTGCTTATTCCTTTTTCTACATCTATGTAGTTATTCATTTAGTTAATTGCACTATTCCCATAATTGTTAAGGGTTTAAAAATCTGTAAGCATAAATACATTTATGTAAATATATATACATTATATTGCACTTTTTCTTTCAGAAGGAAAAAAAACCCTGTCTTCTTTCCTGTTCTTTTGAACAGTTACCATTTGAGTTTTAATATCAACTCACCTGAAGGTTCAGCTGTTCATCATTGTTATTGGTGGTCATTGTCCCCTCTCCATTAGCAATCAGGGGAAGGCGAGCTGAATCCAGCCAGGCATATCTCCATTTTTCACACCACCATTCCTCAGTCAGGTACTTCAACAGTGCGTTTTGAGTAGCAGGCGTCACTTCCATGCTCTTGATCATCTAAATTTGATTAAATAAATTCTTAGTCTTACTTAAAAGAGTTAATACAGAACATATAAAATGTATGGTTTGAAATGAGTGGTTGCACATACGCCTATCTGCATATATGTCTGAAACTCATAAACATTGGCAAGATGTGTTTGTGAAACACTATGCCTCCCCATAGATTAATTACATTTAAAGATGACCTTGATCTGTCATTCAAAACAAAAACCATTTGTTCCCTAGAATAGACCCGTGGCCATAAAAATGGGAGGAAATGATCATCATACCACTGGTATTGATTTTCACACACTTCAATAGGAAAAAATACATGATAGTTTTGCAGTTGAAGATTTACTTCAGGTTTTAAAACAATTCTGCATCAGCGATATACTTATAAATATTTAGCTACCTGGATAAATAGCTCCCATCGTGCAACTGCAGTTTCATGATGTGAAGACCTTGCAACAATCTTGAAGCCAAGGATGACCAGGTATGACTGAACAAGTGAAAGGTTGAGAGCTTTTAGCTTCTCCATCATTGCCTTCACAATGTGAAACCAGCAAAGCACATACTGCAATCCGAGACGCTGACATGCATTTGCAGATGGTTCATGCTTGTCTATCATGACCAGTGGTTTATAAGGATTGTGAGCAGCACAAATGGTCTTTCTCCTATATCCACCCTGATCAGGAATCCCCAAGTAGGTGAACTCATGGGGACATTCTGCACTATCACATGGCACATTTTCTATGATTGCTTGCAGTGTCAACAAAATGGAGTCGGTGTTTTCTCTATTTATTATAGAGAAGGCTGTTGGGCAGCCAAAGCCATCACGGTGTTGTGTGACACAAGTGGTCAGGCATGCACCATCATCTTGTAGACCGTGCTTGCCGTCAATTCCCAACACATGTTGATTCCTTCTGGCAGATTGCAGAGCTGTGTGATTGCTTACGCACAAGGTAAATAATTTGTCCGCTTCCGGAGCATCAGTCTGACTACTGGGTTGATGGTACAGAAGCAGAATGCCTTGCTGCTTCAACTCAGGAACACAAGCATGAACTGATGACCATTGACCAGATTGAAATGAATGACGCTTCTCAGTGTTATATACAAAGTCAGTCACCCTTTCTGGAACTGGATGTGAGCGGGTGTCCTTGAATGAAGCAGCTATTTTATTTTCTTCTATCCCAGCAAGTTGTTTTCTATAAATGTTAAAAAGAGTTAAACCCACTAACCTATCACTCATTACATTGTCCTTCACTCGCTCTAACATGGGCTTGTTCTTTGTTGGAGGCAGCCATTCGATACCTGGAGGAACGTGCTGGCCTTTCACACAGACACGCCATCGTGTAGGGTCTGAGGCAAGGATTTCAGCAATGACTTCAACACTGCAGCAATGTTTGTTGTGTCGCTTCTGAGTAACATCACAACCTGGAAATAGATCATATAATCAACAAGGGCTGTTTATAAAACATGCATGCCCCCTATATGGGCTATAAGTTGTAGTAGCAGCCATTGTGTGAATACGTTTNCGAAAGGGGGCATAATTAAGGAATCAGCGATTAGGTGAAACATTTGGTGCTTCAGTGTTACTTAAAGACTAAATATAATTTTAAACAAAACAAATACTGAGCTCAACAAAATCAATTTCTAAAGGGTTTTAGTATGAAGCAGTAAATAATTGTGGTTCAAGAGACAGCCCGACATTACCTTTATTTGCTCTTTAGCTTTAAAAGGTAAAAATGTTTGATAAATTTCAAAATGTATTTTTAAAAAGTTAAAGTTTCACAGTGTGATTAAAAAATGCTAATTTCCTATTCTAAGGGAACCCAACATGTTAAGAAAAGCCCTGGAAAACAAGAGATGTGTTTGTCAGAAACACAATGCCCCCTATTGCGCCGCTTTGAAAGAAAATTTCAATATAATTATCATTTGGCAGGTTTAGAAATTATCACCCTTTTCAAGCTTATAACTTCCCTTGGATTGTATTTTTTTACTTTTGACCTTGACCTTTTACCACTCAAAATGTGCAGCTCCATGAGATACACATGCATGGCAAATATCAAGTTGCTATCTTCAATATTGCAAAAGTTATGGCCAATGTTTAAGTTTTCAGACGGACTGACGGACGGACAGACAGTTCAAATGCTATATGCGACCCTACCGGGGGCATAAAAATGTGATAAGTGATATTTAAATAAATGTCATACCTTCAGCACATCTTCCATAGCCACCACATGCCCTTTGACAATTCCCCTGACCTGGGCAGTAGAAGCCCCAGCGAACTAGTTGGACATCAGGATCAATACCATGCTTGACTGCTGCACATTTTTCTCTGAAAGGTAGCAAGTAAAATAAGATTTGTGTTTACTAAATACAACATATTAGAATATTTTTGACTTTTCTACCAATTATACTCCCATTTCCACTTTTTCGCTAAGACATTGATGCATATTGTTTATTCTTAAGATGGTTATTTATACAAAAGCTCGATTACAATCCATATTTGTTCTGTTGTTGAATTCGCTTGCCTCATGATTTTGGCAGTTGGGGCTAGCTGTAGATCTGCGATTGTGTTTATGAAGGGGTGCATATTTTACTCTGTGAGGCGCCATCGCAAAAATTATCAAAGACTCTGAGAATGTGATAATAAAACAAATAAGTACTTAAGTTTTAACTGCAGAAAATATGTATGTCGTAATGAAAACGCATACAAAATTGTAGCTAACCTTCCCGCTTCAGACAAACAAAGTGTGTCAGAAAGTCTATTTCTCCGATTAAGGATGTGTTTGCCTTGTTTGGAGGACATATATCAGGCCTTTTTCTGCATATCTCACGGGTCTGATAGTCGGACCCATTCCCCATGCCAAATATGAATATTTTTTCCCCAATTCTCAAAAAAATCCCCCCCCCCCACTTTTTGAAAGAAGTGCCTTATGACTTATGATTATTAGAATCTATAGCTCAATTTTATTTTTTAAACAACCTACGAAATATATAACCATAATTATATGATTTTTATCCAAAAATGTAAAACCCCCTGCACAAATAATGCTTTTGTCTATGAAAATTCTTCCCCATTTGGAAGATTTCACGACTCGAAAAATACCCATTTTGCTAGGTACTTTTTCCCCAAATAGACAGAAAAAGGCCTGTATATGTGAAGTCCTCTTTCTGCTTGTCGTCCACCGCAAAACTAACAAGCAGATTTTTGAAGGCTCGTTTTTCTCTGTGCAAATGTTTGTCCTTTAACTTTGTGTGTTCGCACAAAAAGTTTTCCAATCCATGGCCTCCTACTTCACAAAATTCATGTACCAACGCTTGTTCATTCTCCTCATCGCTTGTATACTCTAATATTAAATGCATTTTTCAAACACAAATACACATTCTATCTCTTTTCAATTTCAGAACTCCTCGAATAAGATAAACAATACCGTTTTACGTTAATCGAAAACGCGTTTTACGACATTGGAGTTTGGGCGGGAATAAAAACTCGGGTACAGTCTAATATCAGACGGGGACCAGCGCTATAGATAACAAGCGTATTTGCGTTATTACGCAATAAAAATAACCAAAAACGTAATTAAATTCAAAATAAAGCGTACAAAAACGCAAATACAAATTTAATAACGTAATTCCTGTAAAAACCTTGCGTCACGAAACGCAATTCTTACGAACACCGGGCGTATTTTTAGACTGGATATTTTCCGTACAAAAATGTACCGGATAGTTATATGCCGTCCTGTAAAGAAAAGAAGGCAGTCTTTCCAGCGGTTATCAATATGTGGGGTATTATTGTTATTATTCGTAGACCCGTCCGATTTCTACTTTCACATTCTGAAATTATCAAAATGGTCACTCGTGGACGCAAAAAGAGAGTCGTTACACAAACGGAGGAGCAAAATAGTCGGAGTTATTCAAACGCTATGCGGACTAAATTTCATAGCAAATTAAGCGTCTGACCAAAATATTTACGACGTGAATGTATTTGTAAAGCGTCTGTACTTTCAATTTCTATAACGGTGCGTAATAAAAATGTTTAAGCGAGGTCGAAAGACGTCCGCGATTGTTGCGCTAAATATATGTCGATCGCAAAATTTTTCCAACCAAGTAGGCATGCGCAAATATGTGACGAATCATTCGTGTTTTCAATTGGTTAGAAACAGTGTATGTAGGAGTTGAAAGTAGCGAGTTGACATCCAAAAACATGACAGAAAGTCCGTGATTGAAAAAACCTATCACAAGTGGAAAAAGTCATATCCTTGGCTAGAAATTGTTGACGTTGATGGGACAGAAAAAAAGTTGAAATGTGCATACTGCACCCAGTCTGTGCAACAGAAGTAAAGCAGCAATGATTGTGAGGTCTAACTGTTTATAACTTATTTCACCCTATTTAAAAACTGAAATTTAAGGACCAGACTTTGATCGGAAATTCAGTAATTGTTTGCTGTTATGTACAGGTACCTGTTTGAATTCCATTTGAATAAATAATATAGAAACCTTTGTAGATTTTTATTATATTAAATATGTCATTCCCTAAATTACCCAATTGAGTAAAAAACCGTGGGCGAAAAACCCAATTAAGCTCAAAAGTAGCGGGTGACAATTTTTGCTTAAACTCTATTGAATTTACAAAAACCCTATTGTTGTCAAAAACAGGGGGTGATTACCCAATATTCACCAAAAGTTATCTATAGCGCTGACGGGGACATTTAAGTATATTTACCGTACCCGGGGTACATGTGAGTATACTTACATGTACCTTGGGTACATGTAAGTAGTACCCGAGCCGACAATGACCAATCGAGCGTCAGTGGTTGGAGCTCTAGTGTTTTTTTTTTGTTTTTTTTTTGTTTTTAACTTTTATTCTTGTTTTTATATTGAAGCTCTTTAGTTCTGAAGTTCATATTTATCAATTTAAGGCATTTTAATGACAAACTTAAAAACATGCAAAAATCTGTGAGCAAGTCCCTTTAAGACCATGTTTTTCAGTCTTCACACTAAATATTTAAGACCAATTGCCCTTTGGGCTACAATAGCCCTTCGGGCTAATCAGATAGAATGTTTAATAGCCCAGAGACATTTTCAATAGCCTGAAAAGGTAAACATACATTTCATGACTTTTTTGGCTCGGAGTAACACAAATATTCATTTCCAATCAGAAATAACTACTTCAAATGAGTAAAAACATTTGCCTGTCCCATTAACAGACTGTATTATTTATTTTTGATAACAACAGCAAAGACATGCTCCGCGGACATCTCCATATCTCAGTGTTTCAGATTGGCCCCAATTTCCTCAGGACAGGTGTCCTAAAATTGCTAAATGATCAATTTTTTTCAGGACATTTGTCCTAAATCATGAAACAATTTTCAGACAGTTTCGTTAGCGCACTGAGCCCTAACCTATTGTACTTTTTTAGTCTTTCTAGTTGCAATTTCTGGTGAATACAATGCGAAATATAATAAATCATACCATCCGTATCACCGCATGTGTATTCGTCATTCTATAGAAATTTTCATAAAGANAAAGGTCAAAAATGGCCATAAATGAGCTTGTCCGGGCCATAACTATGTCATTTATTGTCATATTTTAAAATCATTTGGCACATTTGTTCACCATCATTGGACGGTGTGTCGAGCGAAATAATTACGTCGATATCTCCAAGGTCAAGGTCACACTTTGAGTTCAAAGGTCAAAAATGGCCATATATGAGCTTGTCCGGGCCATAACTATGTCAGTAGCAATGCACATTTTGAGTTGCAGTTGTCTCCCTTTATCAGACTTTTTTTTATTGAAAACCTGGTTTTGTGACAATTTTGTCCCTTGTCAAATTTTGTGGCACAAAAACCTTGGCCCATATTCACCAACCCATTCTTAAACTAAAGAAAGAATAAAGAAATAGACTTAGAACCAAGAAAAATATACCCAGCCTTTGAATATATACAGGCTTCAACTGGTGATTATGTCATTAACAAAATGTTCTACAATAAGAATGATGTAGGTAGAGGTGGTTAATGTCAAGTTTAAATAAAATTTTAAGCATTTCTTGAATATTTCAATAAAGAATGTTCTTTATTCTTGGACTTAAGTATAAGAATTGTTTGGTGAATATGGGCCTGGAACTACTGGCCATGGCTTACGGTTTAGGCTTTCTAAACTTTGCTTAAAACTTATAGGTATTTTAAACTAACCGAAGAAATCCACGTACATGTATAGTGCGCCCCCATGTATAACATGCACCCAGTTTTTTAAATTCCAAAATGAGGAAAAAAAAGATTTCAAGCCAAAAAAAAATAGCAAATCGGTCCAAAAAATGGCTGCCATTTTACCATTGCGCGATCAAATAATCCGGGTCATTGGAAAGCTTAATTTTGTATTCTCTGTGTTTTTTTGCAGCCAGTGGAGGAAGCGAGCCCTGAGCAGAAACCGAAAACATGGCAGAAGCATCAGCATGGGAAGGGAAAGAAGAACAAAGCCAAGGCCAAGAAGCCTAAACAGGCTTATCAGTGGAAACAGCAGCCAGTCCAGAATGTGGGGGCTAAGTCGGAGCAGGAGGGCGCAGAGAAACAGGCTGAACATGAGGAGGTATGTGTCCCATTGCTTAAAACTTTAAACAGCAAGTTGAGGTACACATGTAACCCAGTTAACTTCAGACCCGATTACAATTTATTATGCCCCCTTTCTGTCGGTCGGTCGGTCGGTCTGTCGGTATGTCCACCAGGTGGTTTCCGGATGATAACTCAAGCTTGCCTTCATATAAAAAATAAAAAAATAAATGCATATTCATGACGCATATTAATAATTCAAACTTTGCATGTAGTCTATTTATGCTTTGTGAAAAAATGTGAAAAATAAAATAACTCGTTTAAATTTCTT
>VMBQ01006256.1:13356-58721 GCA_007657795.1 Dreissena rostriformis | reverse complement strand
ATGCAAGGTACCTACATGCCAAATATAAAAGAGATCGGTGAAATATTGAAGGCGCTATGAGAAACTAATAAAAAAGTGACAGAAGGAAGGAAGGAAGTACGTACAGAAATACAAACTGGCAACTATATGCTCCCCATATATATATATGGGGAGCATAACAAATGAGAAGAAAAAACTCAAACTCATTGACTTAAGTAAGCTCATGATACTGGGCCAATATATGTATACACGAAAACGTGAGCTTAAAATTCAGTATACATTTTTCTTTTCTCCACATCTAGTTGTACTAGCTCCATACGTCCAATCTCATCTGCTTCCGTCATGAAGTCATCAATGTTGTTTGGGTCATATTGCAGGTCCTGCAACATTTACCTAAACATTTTACTCATTTTCGTATCAAGTAGGGATAAAAGTAAATTGAAACAGAACAAGTTTCACTCTTTCCTTTTCTTCTTTCGCCTTAATAGATTTTTTCAAAGTTTGTTTTTCTTTATGTTACTCAACAAAACAATTGTATAATGACTGAACATTTTCAATCATCAAATACTGTGCATGATTATTTTTCAGAATTGGAGATTTAAGTTGGGTTTATTTTTGTTTCTTATTTGGTATGCCATGATGCCGAATTTACACGTTAAAATGCTGACACATACAGCCGAATTTACACGTTTTAATGCTAATACATACATATACGTTATAATAAGGTTTTATAATAGATGTCTGTAATATAATACCCTCCCGTTAGAAGATCTTTACAGTTGACAAACACAACTAGATTAGCTGCTAAGTAAATTGAAGGGTTAATAGGAAACTAATTGCAAAGTTCTACCAACAACATGCTTTTTAAGATGGTAAATTTTAAAAGTCAAGGGTGACATTTGATTTATTGTCATCATCATATTTCACAATAACATAATTTTTACTTTCGTTTCAGTGTTTCATTTAAGTATGAACATATGGTATCTAGGGTATAGTGGAGTTGAATACTAGTGTATGTTTGCTTACCTTGACACCTATAAAGTCTCCGTCACTGATGTGATATGGTGCCAGTTTCAAATTATCCTTCCAGCCTTTGTGTTTCTTCTTTCCAGAATGAGTCTAGTACAATAAGAAAAAAAAACATTCATATAAAATCATCCTATCCTGCTTGCAGAAACAAAACACAATTAGAGATCTGAAGAACTGTCATATAGCTTTTCTTCTCTATAAGAAGTGGGAATTAATGATGTAACTAATTATATATTCACACAAAAATAGGTCTTAAACCATATGCGGCCAGCGAAGCTCCTGACTAGCCTGCACATCTGCAGCTCCTGACTAGCCTGCGCATCTGCAGCTCCTGACTAGCCTGCGCATCTTCAGCTCCTGACTAGCCTGCACATCTGCAGCTCCTGACTAGCCTGCACATCTGCAGCTCCTGACTAGCCTGCACATCTGCCTCCTGACTAGCCTGCACATCTGCATCCTGACTAGCCTGCACTTCTGCATCCTGACTAGCCTGCACTTCTGCAACCCATTGTTACATGATGCAGCTCATACTGACCTTTTTCTATTTTAACCCTTTGCATGCTGGGAACTTTGTCGTCTGCTAAAATGTCGTCTGCTAAATTTCTAAAATTAGCATTTTCCTCGATTTTTTTCAAAGAATACTATCAGAAAAGCAAACAGTTTGGATCCTGATGAGACGCCACGTTCTGTGGCGTCTCATCAGGATGCAAACTGTTTGCAAAGACCTTAAAAATCCGGTTCCAGCACTCAAAGGGTTAAAACCATTTTACCTTTCTGAACAGTTACCGAGGACCAAACAGTCATTGAAGAATATAATTAACCCACATTACACATCACGGACACTTCAACAAAACCTGTGTGTATTCTATTTGCAAACTATTGTGTATTATATTTGCAAACTACGAGGTATGCAGGTGCAACAAATGTAATTTTAATATAATTTGTTCATAAAAGAATCGAGAATCTAGTTAATATAACAATTTAAATATTGTAGAGCATACATATTATTTAACAAATGTGATTTCACCAATTCTGTTGGTAGCAACTGTTGATAAATGTATTATGTTAACACAGGTTTTATATCACACTTAGCAGCTATGAAGCTGGAATTCCTGGAAACATAGGCAAATAACCAGGTCAAATGGGCCTCACAAACACAAGTAATTTTCCTCACAACATGTAATACTTTGCTTACAGAGAAAAAACTAGAACTTTGTCAAAAGTGACAATATTTTTTTTTTGCACAGCTTTGTCAATTAAGATCAAGGGTTATTAATTCAAGAATGTATGGAGTCTCAAATGATAAACAAGAGCACCACATAGCGGGTGCCAACGCTTGGCTGTGGGTTCAGCCAACTGCGCCGCTTTGAAATAAAATTTATATTTATCATTTGGCAGGTATAGAAATTATCTGCCTTTAAAGCTTGTTAATTCCCTTGGATTTTGTTTTTTAGACCATTGACCTTGAAGGATGACCTTGACATTTCACCACTCAAAATGTGCAGCTCCATGAGATATACATGCATGCCAAATATCAAGTTGCTATCTTCAATAATGCAAAAGTTATGGCAAAGTTCAAGTTTTCGGATGACGCGGACGGCGGACAAGCTGGCTATGACAATACCTCGGGTTTTCTTGCTTTTCTTGGTTTGCACATCTGCACTTAAAGGTGATGAAATATTTCAATTTAATATCTTGAGAAGTTTGGGTGAAGTTTGATTGACTAATTTAAGCATGTTATGTAAACAAACCCACTGACAAAACAACAGAGTGACTTTTATATCCCTCTCTCAGCAGGATATTAAAATACTTAAAAGAGTTAAAAACAAAACAATAGTGGATTAAATAGTTTTTGACATACCTGCTGAGCTGGTTTCTTTATAACCATCCACTCATGGCGCTGTGGAAAGTGTTTAGCCATGCAGATATGTTGCGGTTCTGTAAACAAAACGCTAGCGACGGCCTCCTTCAGTGACTGGACGGTGGCTCCCCCTAGGGGGTTCCAGACCAGATCCACCGGGGAACTGTACGCCTTTGTGTCCGGCACTTGCTGGCATACACTGAGCACCATGCTGTTTGCACTGTACACATACAGAACAGGTCAATAAGGTACCCATGTGTACTTGTATATATTATAAGTAAATAATAAATCCAATGGTACTAGTATAATGGATTATTAGTGAACAATTAATGAATGATGAATGACAAAGTTACATGGTGAAAAAGCTGTTTAATGGCAAAATTTGACACCTGACATGAAGATGTGATCTTGATCTTCAAGGTAGGGAGAAAGGTTTAACATGCCACATGACGTCTTATGATGGTATACATGTGTGCCGAGTTATTTTAAAATTAATAAAAAAATAGCAAAGTTATGATTGAAACAGGAATTTAATAGTTATAGGCCTTGGTCAGTGAATGTTCAAAAAGACACTGAACATAAAACTTAAATTTAAAATATGTAGTAAGTGTAGAAATATGGAGGAGTTGCACGAAGCAAGAACCCTCACACAATGACCCACAAACACATGGGTTTAGTTTCAATAGAATCAAGCTTAAACGTAAAAATGTCCAATACAAGAATACTACACAATTAGGTTTGAAGTCCTGTTACCTCAATTTCTCATCTTCTGGAAAGATTTGCAAGGCCAAGACTGTGTTTGAAGACAACTTCAATTTCCTTAAACTAACACCAACCATTACACTTATTTACATAATATGCTGAACAATTTTGCAGAATGCAGGATCCTTATTGAAAAGCTGTTGAAAGCATTATGGATTGCATAACAACTATTCATAATAAATAAAAGCCTCTTAAAATATGTTGAACAAAATATCAAAATTGATTTTCAAGAGTTGTACCAAGATAATGGGCTCCACTTTTCGTGCCATTTGATAGCATACCGGTATGTTTCCTGTCAATTACCTTATTAAGTGACCACAAAGACATATTTGTGACAGACAAGTTGAATATTTGTAGTATTTATATAGATATGTATAATTAAATATGAACATGATTGTATAAATTGAAATACGAAATGCAACCAGACAAATAAAAAAAAATAAATAATTTTTACCAATTAATTAAAATGAATTTAATTAACTTTGAAATTAAGGTCAGCAAATAAGCTAGCCACAATGAAAATTCCAGCACAATGTCTCCCTCAAGACTTAAGTTATTGAGCAAAAACCAATTTTCTATTTTTAGTTAAAGAGATCTAGACCCAGCTGGCCATATAATGTTATATGTAAAATATTTAAGCCCTGATCCTTGATGTTTCAAAGAAGATTTTTGAAGTTATTTCCTATATAAGTCCATATACATCATTTGACCCCTTGGGCCAAGCAAGTTTTGACCCAAGTGACATGATTTTAACAAACTTAGCAAAGGACCACTGTAAGATGTGACATGCCAAATAACAAACCTCTGGACCTTGTAGTTTCAGAGAAGAAGATTGTCAAAGTTTTTACTAAATATATATGAGGAAAACATGTAACCCCTAGGGCAAGGCCCATTTTGAGCCCAGGGGTATGATATCAACAAACTTGGTAGTGCACAACTATATGATGTTTCACACCAAATATTAAACCTCTGACTCTTGTGGTTTCAGAGAAGATTGTTAACGTTATTTACTTTAAATGTGTATGTAAATCTTGTAACCCACAGTGCCACTCAGCATGGTCAGTTTTGACCATAGGGGCATGATTTGAACCACATTGTCATGTTGCATACCAAATACCAAAGCTCGAGCTTTGCGGTAACAGAGAAGATATTAAAAGATTCACTATATACATATAAGTAACCCTCAGGGCGGGGCCAATTTTGAGCACAGGGCATTACTGGTACAAACTTTGTAGAGGACCAAGATACAATGTTACCCGCCAAATATTATACCCCTGACCCTTTAATTTTCATAGAAGATTAAAAGTAATTTACAATATAAGTCCATACAAATCATGTGACCCCTGGGGCGTGGCAACTGTTGATCGTAGTGGCATGATTCAAACAAACTAAGTAAAGGACCATTAGATGATAGTTTTCATTTGTAAAACCTTTTGTTTAGCTCCTTTGAACAACATATGCAACAGACCTGAATGATTTAAACAACTTCCAAAGAGTCATCTAAAGAAAATGTTTCTTAAGTGTTGTTGAAGTCTGCCCAGTGGTTCAGGATAGGAACAGGTAAGTGCTCAGGTAAGCTTATAACAGATAAAACTTGTAAATTAAAAATCTTTCAAAAATGTATATAAAAAATTATTAATATATATACCCCAATGTTTGATTCAAATCCCTCAAAACGGTGGTCATTTTATCCTTCTCCTTCACTCTCAGTCGCATGAAATCTGCACTTGGAATAGGGAGGTCAACAACAAAGTTCAAGGTCATGACCTGCTGTTTAAGGTCACTCAAGGTCGCATTTTTGGAGATCTCAAGGTCATCTATGTAGTATGGTTCAAATTTTGATAGTACTTCATGTGACCTTTTTGAGTCTGACTGAGAAAAACCTAAAAAAGATAAATAGACAGTGATTAATTCATTTATATTTATCTTAAGTTTGAAAAATTATTAATCAACGCATCTAAGTCTGAAGTATCATGTCATAAGTCAGGGTAAGCTTTCAAGTGTGACATCCTGGAATTTCATCAAACAGTATAGTTATCTAGTCTCATTTTAGAGCAAATAATAAAAATATTTGCTTTCAAAACATTCCTTCTTGTAACAAGAGGGCCATGATGGCCCTTAATTGCTCACCTGACTATATCATCCAAACCCAGATTCAATAAAGATAAACATTCTGACTAAATTTCATGAAGATCTGATAAACTGTTACCTCTATCGTATACAGGAAGTTTTACTATAATTTGACCAGATGACCTACTTTATGACCTCAGATGACCCATATACAATCCCAAGCCAGATTTCATCAATTAATACATTCGGACAAAATTTCATTAAGACGTGATGAAAACTGTGACCTCTTTCATCTACACATGGTTTTACTAGAATTGGCCCGGTGACCTAATTTTGACCCCAGATGACCCATATAAGAACTAAAATCAGATATTATCAAGATAAACATTCTGACCATATTTCATTAAGATCAGATGAAAACTATGACCTCTATTGTCTACACAAGGTTTTTCTATGATTTGACCTAGTGACCTAGTTTCTGACCCCAGATGACCCAAATACAATCCCAATCCAGATTTCATCAAGATAAACATTCTGACCAAATTTCATAAAGATTGGATGAAAACTGTGACATCTATTGTCTACACAAGGTTTTCTATTATTTGACCTGGTGACCTAGTTTTTGACCCCAGATGACCCAAATACAATCCCAACCCAGATTTCATCGAGATAAACATTCTGACCAAATTTCATAAAGATTTTATGAAAACTGTGACCTCTACAGTCTACACAAACAAATTGTTGGCGCACGAAAACATAAGCTTAAAGCTATTGCTATAAGGTACATTGATTATTTATTGGGAAACTTTATTTTACGAAATACTTTACAAAATTTTCTTGATTTTGAGTATTGATGGGGCTTTAAAATGAAGCATACATTTTTCTGTTCTCCTCATCTAGTTGAAGTAGCTCCATGCGTCCAATCTCATCTGCTTCTGTCATGAAGTCATCAATGCTGTTTGGATCATATTGTAGGTCCTGCAACATGGACATGAACATTAACAATCATCCAATACTGTGCGATTAGTTGTCAGAATCATAGGGACCTGGCACAGTGTTGGGATTGCATAAAAACAACTCTAGAAAAATATCATATATGATATATAATATATAGACAAGGGGTTGCACATGCCAAATAGGCAGAATGTCACAAATTCAACAAAAGTGCAAATTACAAAGTCATTATCGTTTAAAATTTATAAAACTATATATATAATTGTAGCTCAATATTATCTGCAAACGTTGGCCATAAAAAATGGCCTCGTTTTAGAATAACAAACTGTCACATCGGAAGAAATCGACAGTTTTCGCTAGGCAAGACAAAACCCCGCACTCCGATATAACCATAACCCTTCGTGTAAATGCGTACTTACAAACAATACTTTAACAATTTATCGCTTTACATTGATGAAAAAAGGTTCATTGTTATAATGTTTTTTAAACTGACAATTTCATTATTTTGACAATAGTTGCTTCTCATAACGCTAATAGTTAAATAGCGAATGCAACAAAGGTGAACATTGAGAATAGATAGAGAATATTAGGTTGGTGACGTGGATGGAGAATGGTTATCTGGCAAGGCGGTGGAATTTATCGGGTGAGCCGAAGGATTTAAAGGCATGTGACGGGATAAATCTATTTTGATAGATGTGAGATAACATCCACAAAATCGATCTACGGCAATCCGGATAGCACAAAATCGATCTACGGCAATCCGGGTAGCAATAATTTGCAAATAGAGTTCGACGTGTGTTTATTTAAAGCATGTGTGTGTTTCAGTAGGTGACACTGTGAATTGTATCATTTTTGTGTTTATATTAATATAATCTAGTAAATGTTAATTTCGAAAATTAAATGAAAAACTATCATCATCATCATCATCATTATTATTGCTATTATTTATATGATTAGACAAACTACTCTTTGATATATATTTTGGACAACTCAAGCAGTTTTCACATCGCGGCACTGACTTGAACTTACTATAACAGATATTTACATTTCAGCCCATCAAATTATACTTAATCTCAACCAGAACATTAATAATGGGTTGCGGTTCATCAAAGCCACAGGTGGTCGAACCAGTCAAGCTTCCACCGCTACCAAGGGATAAGGTCGAAATAAAAATAGACAAGGGAAAAGACGAGGTTATAATATTGCATATTTTTTTTTTGGATTTGTTATACAAATTTTGGGGATTTTTTTTATTTCCGATAACCGCCGAAACATTGATTGATTAATGGTATATATTACACGTCGCACAATAAATCTTCATTTTTTTATGGAAACATACACAATCATGATATCAATGGACAATAGTATGATTCATTTCTTCATTATAAATCGAAACGCACGTCTCTGAAATTCGTAGCTACACATTTACTATTATCTCCAGGGCGATGTGGTCTACGAGGTTGATGGCTATCCGGATCCCACCCCGCCGACGGAAGAAACTGACGTGAAGTTGAAGCACGCCGACAAGTGGTACGACGACGACGAGTTTAACAAGGCCAGTGACGACGCCGACTTGTTCGACACGGATGCGGCAACGGACGACGTGTCGGTGTTCTCAAATGACGCCGTAGGGGGTCGCTCAGGAAGGGCAGTGTCGCCCAGCCAGATACATCCAAAAACAAAGAGAAAACCGACGTTGTCATACACAGACGTGGACGCGCATGCGAAACAGGTAGGTTTCCGTAGGATTTATTCTAGCATACATCGGTATATTGTATTAAGAGAAACCTATCTGCAAAAGACTTCATCACTTTCAATCCGACGTCTGGTCAGTGTTTCATATGTAAGGCTTCCTATGAGGAAATAACTCACCGCATACAAATTCGCTGATCTTGGACAGGATTTAAACAGAGACAAAGCAAAACACATATGTGGCGTGTTCTGAGAAAACTGGGCAAAATGCTTGTGCGTAAAGTGTCATCCCAGATTAGCCTGTGCAGTCCGCACAGGCTAATCCGGGACGACACTTTCCGCCTAAACTGGATTTTCGCTAAGAAGAGACATCATTTAAACGAAAAATTCCATAAAAGCGGAAATTGTCGTCCCTGATTAGCCTGTGCGGACTGCACAGGCTAATCTTGGATGACAATTTACGCACAAGCATTTTGCCCAGTTTTCTCACAACACGACACATATTGTCCATTGCATGCAGGCGATTCATAAACATGTCGGGACACAGGTTAAGTGTTATTATCTGTGTCGATACAAACATCAAAACAAATTTAATCAGCAATTTTTAATTGATGTTTTGCAGTGCTTTAAGTCAATAGCGTTTGTTTAAATAAACAAAATTTACTAAAAAGTACTAACATATATTTGTTGATAAAAGTTTCGGTTTTCAAAATAGAAAATGGTTTACCAATTCAACATAATTACACTATACATGCGATACGAATATTTCCGCACAAGTCAAGTCAAGTCATTTTTTCTTTTTGTAAATAAAGGCCTCCGGCCCAAATTACATAGTTATACATTATAACTAACTATTAGAATAGGTGTACAAGGGACGGCACTTCCCGCTTTTATGAAAGTTTTAGTTTAAAAATCTTGGTGGAACATGTCGTCCTTGCTTAGCGCACGCGGACTGCGTTAAAGGGACTGTAAACCACGAATGACGAAAAAAGAAAAGTTCTAAAATACCGTATTTTTTTACAATTATTAGTTCATATTGATTAAAATATCACGACTGGTATATTACATTACTTGAAAAAAGTTTATATTTTCAGTTATTTCAATTTTCAATAACAATCACACGTGTATTCGTAATTTGTACACAGGCTGGACAAGGCATATTTGATTCACTCGATGCTCTGATCAAGTATTTAAGTGACCCTTGGATCTCAGACAGTCACAGTAAGATCCTGATCGCGCGCTCTATCCTCTCGTGGTTGGGGGCTCAGCGTCTAAAGGACACAGATTTCGGCGAACCGCGCCAGGATACACCTAGAGGCTTGTTGGCGTACCTCAAAGCTGGCCGAATGACGTACTCGACATGCTATGCCCTATTGTGCAGGTAAAGTACACTCATTTGGTAATTATTACGAAATAATTGCCAGTTTTTGTAAGAAATTGGTTTGCTAATGTTCTATATAATATGTATCGTTAAGATCGGTTTTGTACGGAATACCGTTAGTGCCATCGTGGTTACACATTAAAATCCAGAGGGCGACAATGCGATAGTGCGATAGTACGATGGCGACAATGCGATAGTACGATGGCGACAATGCGATAGTACGATGGCGACAATGTGATAGCACGATGACGACAATGCGACAATGCAACAGTACGATGACGACAATGCGACAGTGCGACAATACGATGGGGATAGTGCGATAGTACGATGGCGAAAATGCGATAATACGATGACGACAGTACGACAACGCGATAGTACGATGGCGACAATGCGATAGTTATATCGTACTGTCGTAATCGTATCATCGCATTGTCGCCATCGTACTATCGCGTTATCGTACTGTCGTCATCGTATTATCGCATTGTCGCCATCGTACTATCGCACTATCGCCATCGTATTGTCGCACTGTCGCATTGTCGTCACCGTACAGTCGCATTGCCGTCATCGTACTATCGCATTGTCGCCATCGTACTATCGCGTTATCGTACTGTCGTCATGGTATTATCGCATTGTCGCCATCGTTCTATCGCACTATAGCCATCGTATTGTCGCACTGTCGCACTGTCGCATTGTCGCCATCGTACGATCGTGTTATCGTACTGTCGTCATCGTATTATCGGCAAGAAAAGTGCAGGAACGTGTCCCAGCATGATGTGAAGCGTAGGCTGGGACATGATTTTAAAACAATCAAGCCTAAAACGAGATGATATTATATGATACTACATAAAGGTTCATTGGTTAAACATGTAGGTCATAAGGTCGAGCCATATATAAAGCATATGTCCATAAAAACGTTCCTGCTGGATGCAACGTAAGTCCGCAAGCACCTGGTTAATTGATATGGATTTACATGTATATTATTATTATTATTAAATAATACTCTTATTGGTTAAACTGAACATGCAATTGTCCAAACCACTTATAATTGAAACACCAGAAAGGCCGGTCTCCAGTGCGTGGTCATCCAAGGCCTGGTGAAGGCGGCCAGGTACGAGCCCGGCCATACGTCACTTCCGGAGAACAACTGGACCGCCTTCCACTGCGAGTACGGGTGGCAGCTGGTGCATCCATACTGGGTGTGTCAGGCGCTGTTTGGGTTCAGTCTAGGAGGGTGGACCAAAGTCGAGGCCGACGGAATGGCGACAACCGCAAGACAAAAGGAAACAGGTCAGAAGTATAAATAAAGGTGACAGAAATTCATCAATTCATATTGCATTCTGTTGTTTATAATGTAACCGTTTCTGAAGNAAAAAAAAAAAAAAAAAAAAAAAAATACAACACACACACCCAAAAAACAACAACAACGAACGACCAGTTCGCCGACTATGTGCGTTGTTCGCTTATAATTCCTTAATCATGCCCCCATTTTATTGGGGGAAAGGGTTTATTATATACACTAGCCTTTGCCCGTCTGTCCTTCCGTCCGTCAAACTCGTTTGAGTCGTGGGTAAATAAAAAAAAGTATTCGTGCTAGAGATAAGAAACAGCTCAATATTTTGGTTTGCATGTGTTTGACATAAGTGGAGTTAAGGCTGCTTTTTATATTTTTTCACTTGTGTTGAGCGTTACTCAAGAGACTAGCTTCTAAACTGTACAAACATATTACACAGCGCGTGGACTTGTGCACCTCTATGTTCTGCTTCAGTGTTTTTCCGACATTAGTGAAGTAATGGGACAAAAGCGGAATATGGGAGCATCCTACGAACAGATTTAAAGTTTTAGTGTACGTTCATTATACGCTATATTATATTTTAGAGGGTGTCGTACTCAACACGTTCCAGGAGCGCTACTTCATGCCCAAGCCCTCGGAGTTCCTGTACGAATGCTATCCATTTAAATCAGCATGGCAGCTTGTGGACAACGATCTAAAGGTGCGAAGCGAACAGGAGTTCATCGACCTCCCGTATCTACTATCGCCCTTTCATGGCTTGGGCCTGCAATGGCAGTCAGAGCGGAAGTGCGTGCTCCAGGCGCAGGACGGCTTCTGTCGTATTGAACTGAAAGGCCGAACGACTAACGCCCATCTTCTAAACATGCAATATAAACTTTTCCGAAAGACCAATAGCGGCGACACTGAATCGGACAAACTGTTTCCTAGAATGGTTTTTAACTCGAGGTCAAACGAGCACTTTATATTCGATATTCGTTTCCCCGCGGAGGGAACATACAAACTGGTCGTGTATGGGGGACCTTACAAGTCAACGGCGCTCAGGCTGTTCGAAGTGTTGATCCATTGCAAGAAGAAAATGGCCAAGAGTTTCAACCTCCTACCGCTCAACTGTGCGGACATCGGCTACGGACCCGGGCCAGTGTCCATGAACGCTGGGCTACTTATGCCTTCCAAACCCAACGGGCTCATTGCAGTGAACAAGAATGATAAAGATATCGCGACCGAAATCAAGTTTAACATTCGCGATGACTTTGTGAGAAAACATAAGGTGCGTTTTATAAATATATGGATTCTATAGAACCTTTTTTCACATACTATTGGTAAGCTGGTAACACACACCATTATATGACATTGTTGATTTTACCTAAATATTGTAGCGACAAAAAGAACAACAACAAAACAACAATACACAAACACTTTTATAATTTGACGCGGTGGTTAAATAGAATGAAACAAGAGCAGTCATATGTTTCATAAGCTCTTTGAAATTCAGTTTCGCATCTGATTTCTGATTTAAATGGCATATTTTCATCCAAGAAAAAAAAGCTAATATATGTGCTTATTAACCCATGTATGCCTAGCGTCTAAAAAAAGGCCTAGGCAAACAGCGAAGACCCAGATGAGACGCCGCATGATGCGGCGTCTCATCAGGGTCTGCGCTGTTTGCTTAAAGGAATTTGTGTAAGAAATATTTTAAATATAGAAATAAATATACTAGACATCCCTAATTTTGGAAATAAATTGATCCAATTTAGAAGGATGGGAGTGTCCACTAGGCATAAATGGGTTACCTACCATACACAACACCGAACCCTATTTCAGTATTCGGCGTCCATCTATGGCTCCGGCTCCGATGAAGATCGGGACTCTCCCCAGCTGATAGACGGAAGTGACGAAATTCGTGACGTCGGCGATAAAAAGGAATCTAAAAATGGACACCTGAAACTGACGATTACAAAGGAATATCACGTGTGTGGCTTTGATTTTGTATATAGATGCACTCAACTTCTTGCAAAAAGTTTATCGCGTCCACGTCTTTATCTCCAGATAACGTTTCCTTTTCCGACCATTAAACACGTCGTTTTGTGACGTCTCATTTTCTAAATGTAGCATATGAAGTTCCTTAATTACCGTACAATCCATGGTTTAAGTGTCACCGGGTGGGTTTTTGCTTCATTTGTTAAATGCATCTCGACGTAAACAGATTACTGCTTAAGCAAACGCTGAGGAATTTAGATCTTTCAGACTTGTATAAAGATAAATATAATAGGCTAAGTTTATTGAGACACTATCGAGTCCATGTACGCGATAGAACAGGCACCTGTTGTGTCTAAGGGGTGTATCGTGAGACCGCTGTTGTAGTGGGGAACATAAACTGGAATCTCCTGGTCACCAGACAGACGCCATAGTCACGTCGTCTCGGCGACCGTGCACTATTCCGTTGGCGATAACAGATTTGGGATATACTGAGCCTATCGTCGTGTTTAGCTTACCATACATGTTTCAGTTGGTGATCTTAGTGCGGCTGCCGGCTGAGGGCGAGTACGGGGTCACAATCTGTAACACCATTCAGACTGGGGGAGACGTCAGAGCTAAGACCGTGTGTAACTATCTGGTGTCCACGATAGCCTACCACGGGACATTCATGAAGGTAAGGTCTACAAAACAGCCAATGATAGAAGTGTATGTCTATGTGCCAAAGTCTTACGAACAATTTCCTACACATACTTGCGTAAACAAAATACCTTTGTATATAGGAGTTCAAGAATGTTAACAGTTAAGAAAATTTATTTTCTAAAATATTTATCCATTTGAAGTTGGAATAAAAAAAGAAAAAAGCGAAGAAAGCTTTTGTGCAGTAAGATGAAATCATTTATTGAGTCACGCTCTGGGTAAACGAGGCTTAATGCATGTTCGTAAAGTGTCGTCCCATATTAGCCTGTGTAGTCCGCACAGGCTTATCAGGGACGCCACTTTCCGCCTTAACTAGATTTTCGCTAAGCATATCCATCCTTTAAACTAAAAATACCATAAAAGCGGAAAGTTCCATCAATGAATAGCCTGTGAAGACGACACAGGTTAATCTATGACGACACTTTCCGCACAAGCATTAAGCCCAGTTTTTTCCTAGAGCGAGGCTCAATTGTTTTTCGCTCTAGGCGAACGAGAGGCTCGCCAAAAAGAGCCTCCTGCAGGCATGCAGCGAGCAGGTAACGGAGAGGGAACTCAAAAAGAAGATCGCCAACATTGAGGAAAACCTGGACAAGTGCCGCCGCCAGGGAATCAAGGAGTCGGACGAGGACGTGTGCATGGCGGAGACCGAACGGGAGTTCCTGCGCTGCAAGGACTGTAAGTCCGGCGTGACAGCCATGGGAGATCATTCAGCCGCACGTCTATGTTTAAATGTCGGGTTCGCATCTGTGAAAAGGACTCTTAAGCCTGACGTGTGTGCGGTGTTTGCTAGAAACGGTTCTTTAAATTGCATGGTGGTGTAAATATACGAATGTTGGTTTCGCATGTGTCAGTATGGCGTGTGTGCGTTGTTTTGTTAGAAATATCATCAGGGTTTTCTATAGATTGCATGATGGTATAAATACATGTGTATGTCGATTTCGCATGTGGCATAAGGAATTTAAGTCGGTCGTGTAGGCGCTGTTTTGTTGCAAACACCAGAGATCTTTCAGCACATGCTAAACCGGTATGTCAAACAATCATGTTGGTTTTATATGAGCCTCGCTCTGTGAAAAGGGGGTCTAATGCATGTGCGTAACGTGTCGTCCCAGATTAGCATGTGCAGTCCGCACAGGCTAATCAGGGACGACACTTTCCGCGTTTATGGTATTTTTTGTTTATAGGAAGTCTCATCTTAGCGAAAATCCAGTTAGGCGGAAAGTAACGTCCCTGATAAGCCTGTGCGGACTGCACAGGCTAATCTGAGACGACACTGTACGCGCATGCATTGAACCCCCTTTTCACGGAGCGAGGCTCATATATAATACGGACTTGTTGCGTGTTTATGGGTTTTATGTTACAACCATCGGAAATCTTTTAGCCACATGCTTAAGGATTAATTTTGGTTTTGCATCTGTGATAGGAATTTTAAGTCTAGCGTTCGTTGCTTTAGGTTCAAACCCTATATCGTGTGTCGGACGCACGTTTGTGTTTGTTTAGTCATTGTTGAACATGTTTCCAGAGTGTTGACCTCAGTCACTTTTTGTTTAATACTGACGAGGTTAGGATCTTGTCAATTCCTTTACCCTAGATAAAATATAATGACTGTATAACTCCGATATGCGCTTCACGTGTCCAAAATTAAGGTCGTTATAGTCAGAAAACCTTGTCCGTATTGTCAGGTCCGTACCACATTGAATTCACCCTTCCAATCCCTTCTTTTCAGTACTGCGTGACTGTCACCTTCGAGACAACTTCCACGTGACCATGAAGGCGCGCTACCGGAACCGTGCCGCTCTACGGAAAGAGATTCGGGAAGTGGAAAAGCTCAGGACAGAACAGGAGACTAAAAGAGACGGAGCCGCTATAACATAGACAATTTAATATCGAGCTTCATTCAGGAATGAGTGTAGTTAATGTCCCCGTTAAATCAGTGACAGAGACGTTCATATAGATTTGTATACATACTTTGCATCGCACAGTACATTCGGAAGACTGTCTAAAGTGGCAACACTTAACAACCGTTCGACGCGACGAAAAACTAGCATTCATAATTTGTTTGAAGAAATGAAGTTTACTCAGAAGTTCTTCTTTTTATTGAAAACAATTGAGCCTCGCTCTGTGAAAAGAGAGTTAAATGCATGTGCGTAAAGTGTCGTCCCAGATTTGCCTGTGCAGTCCGCACACGCTAATCAGAGACGACACTTTAGCCCCCTTCTCACAGAGCGAGGCTCAATTTTAATAAGCATACAGTTGTGTAAGCTATCATCGACTTTGTATATGGTGTATGAATGCGTCACTTGTACGCTAAAACATTCATCTGCCTACCATAATACACTATGGTTAGTTCTGTACTACTATCACCTTTAGGTTCGCGCTTGTACCACATGCCTATGCACTGCCATTGGACTAAGTTCATACAATAATAAACATGCTAAGCGTGTTAATGCACTAGAAATTCATAAGTGCTTAATGCTGTAATCAAATTGTCCTAGACATTTCCATGTATTTTCACAACTTATGAAATTTAATACTGATCATATGTCATGCCTTTATATATGTTACTATGTTTTTAAACATGTGTACTCATGGAAAGTATGTCTATTGTATATTAAATAAAACAAAACCAAACCAATTAACGGTAAACGTGTGCTGTAATTACTTGACACACGGAACAGAAAATAAGGTAAAATATTGCAACAAAGAGTGTGCGACTAAATGTAACAATTACATATATAATTAATAGGCAAATATACTGTTTGTGGCGCTGTTTATACTATGGTTCTCTTTACTTCGTTTTACGTTTCATTTTAATTTCTCAAGTCAATGCCGCTTACATGTAAATGCTTTTGACAATATATGAATACATGCATATGAAAACTGTAACAATGGTCTGAAACTTATCCTTACAGATAACGAGTGCCCCTTGATTCAAGAAATCTGGCTCCATTGCTATTTTAAATCGGTGCAATTAAAAAATGTTCAAATTCTACAAGTTACATTCCTGAATGTATAGGCATCTATTTTGTGTAAAGATCTAGTTTAATTTATGGAATTAAATTTACAAAAAAAATAATCAAAAAAGTTAAGTTTGTGTATACTTTTTGTTAACCGGTGTCATAAAATAGACATGTTGCTTTGAAAATCTCACTTATATATAAGTTGAGATTCAGCTTAAGAAATCTTACTGAATTACAAAAATATGAATAATTGTTTTCAGTTTGAACTAAATTAGAACATACAATTTTGTTTTCAATTGAGTTTATTGATTAACTGTTAATTTCATAACAAATTTCACAAACATCTGTTGTGTTTTATAATAAATTATGCAATACAAATTCACATCCATTTAATGAATGACACAAACTGTAAACAAAACAAAATTAAAACATTAACATTATTGAAATACAAAACACGTTGATCCATATTGCAGCTGAAATTATATTCAATATAAGGCGATATAAGAACAAATTACAAAAGTTAAAAAAATAACATTTTTGACAACTACAAAAGCTCCCAAAATCTATCCAATTAATAATAATATGGTGGAGCTCTTTGATCAAAATCCTACACCCTAACGTAGTCAAACCAAATTTGTTAGTGAGTTCTTAGGCAAAAGATTGCATTAATACACAGGAGAAGGAGTATGTTAACCTATCATGACAGGACACTTGTTCCCATTGTTGATTAAGGATAGCTCATTGGGTCATTGTCGACCTGAAATGGCTTGATGTTACACAGAGGTGACTAGAAGCCGATTCATGTCACCCTGGGGTGACTTCAAGCAGACGCTAGTAACCCTAGGGTGACTTCAATCTTCTTCACGTCACCCCATGGTGACATGAATCGGCTTGAAGTCACTCTAGGGTGACAAGAATCGGCTTCTAGTCACCCCCAGGTGACTTGTGGGCCATTTCAGGTCGACAATGACCCAATGAGCTTAAGTATAGGCCATTTCGAGATATTGTGAGCATGTCTGTTTACCCTCCTCACCAGGGATGCATTTCATGAGTATTCTAAGTTTTGTTAATTTGTGATGTAGGCCTCCGGCCCCTGACACATATATATTACGATCCATGCAGGACAATGGTGTGTGCACAATTGGTTGGCATAACATGTAAGCATATTATCGAGTGGTAAACAATGCTTTATTGCTTGCTAAAATATTGTACAACATTTGAATGTAGTAGCTTTCATGTACCAGCATCCAGGCTTAGTTTATCCTAACCCAAGAAATTTTACAAAATATTTTAAATTCCTAATTGCAGTGTCCATTTTGATTTTGTTTTAATGGAAGATCGTGTGCTGTAAAAGGAAGTCTGAGTAGTGATAACCAATTCAACTCACGGATGCCAAGCGGAGAGCAAACCTGTGCAACTTTGGCAAAAAACTAGCGTTCAGACCCCAGCATTAGCCTGATAGCATCATTTTGAGTTTTACATGTACATACTGACACTTGTTTTATAATAGTAGTGTTTATTTTCTTATGTTACTTTTTACTGTCCATTTGACACTAAAGTGTGTACACATTTGGAACTAAACTTCTTTTACAGATCAATGAACACATTTTGTATGGTCATAGAACACATGATGATCTTAAAACAATTGAAAAGACAACACATATAAATGTGACAAAAGTACATCGTTTACAGTCCTAAACTTCACATTTTCAATAGATAACGTTCAGTGGCTTCCTTAAAATATAGAAACATAACACTTGAGTAGCATTAACTCCAACGTCTCATCCATTCAACACAATCATAATATATGTGTCCCAGAAAAAGCAACTTTTTGGAAAAAAAACACTAATCTGCTGGTACAAATAAAGCTGAGCCATTTATAATCCTTTCTAAATCACACACCGTATCAACCGTGATTATCTAAACTAAGCTATCATTGGTTGATATAATGGACCAGCGTTGTTTGTACTGGGGTGATTAGTGGGTTTTTCTAAACTTGTGTTTTTCCGGGATAAGTCTATTCTGTCACATATTCACTCAGGAGAAGTCGCCCACTCTGATGCTGATGCCCACCTCGCGTCTCTTGGGTTTGTCTCCAATGCCAACCTCACTCTGACTCTTCTTACGCTCTTCACGCCTGTAACAACACACACATCAAATGTATTGACAAACATATCGCCTGACAAATCTTAGGGGTTATGGCCATTGAGAGGGAATTTAATCAAAATATAGTGTACAAATGGGACAAATGGAAAATATTTCAAAATTCAACAATTATTACAATTATTAATTCAAAATTGATCAAAATATTAATTTAAAGCTATATATTTTGGGTTATTTTATGAGTATTATTTTTTTTTTTTATGTAATAATGTTAACCCAAAGTTTGGTAGCTACATGTTTATTTATGCAAACCTGGAAAATAAAGAAATTGACAATATGACCATGTTCTTCTTTAATAGCATACTATTCCTAGTATGAACTAGGATGCCTAACACATTTAACTGATACAAGTATTTCAACAATTAAAGTACAGGCACTGGTAAGCACAGACTTTCTTAAATCTTAAAAAAAAGCAGACAGAGGTATAGTATAAAGAATATTTTAAATTGTGTATGCCATCTCAGAAGATGAAATTTGAGTTTCCACTCACTTGAGTAGTGAGAATGNCGTCTTTGATTACCCTGTGCAGTCCGCACAAGCTAATGAGGGACGACACTTTCCGCCTTAGCTGGATTTTCTTCTTTTAAATGAAAAATACAATAAAAAGCGGAAAGTGTCGTCCCTTATCTAGGACGACACTTTTCGCACATGCATTAAACCCCCTTCTCACAGAGCGAGGCTCAATTTTAATTAGCATACAGTTTTTGTAAACTATCATCGACTTTGTATAGGATGTATGAATGCGTCACTTGTACGATAAAACATTCATCTGCCTACCATACTACACTATGGTTAGTTCTGTATTACTATCACCTTTAGGTTCGCGCTTGTACCACATGCCAATGCACTGCCATTTGACTAAGTACATACAATTAACATGCTAAGCGTGTGTATGCACTAGAAATTCATTAATGCTTAATGCTGTTATCAAATACTGATCATATTTCATGCCTTTATATATATGTTACAATGTTTTTGAACATGTGTACCGGTACTCCTGACAGTAAGTCTATTGTATATTAAATTAACCAAAACCAAACCAATAAACGGTAAACATGTACGTGTTATTACTTGACACACGGAACAGGAAATAAGGTAAACAAGATGTGTTTGTGAAACACTATGTCCCCTATTGTGATTTTGACTCGTATATTTGACCTTTGACCTTGAAGGATGGCCTTGACATTGACCTTACACCACTCAAAATGTGCAGGTCCATGAGATACACATGCATGCCAAATACCAAGTTGCTATGTTCAATATTGCAGAAGTAATGGCCAAAATGAGTGACCTTTGACCTTGAAGGATGACCTTGACCTTGACCGTTCACCACTTACAATGTGCAGCTCCATGAGATACACATGCATGCCAAATATCAAGTTGCTATCTTCAATATTGCAAAAGTATTCATAAAATGAGCGATTTTGGCCACATATATTTGACCTCTGACCTTAAAGGATGACCTTGACCTTTCACCACTCAAAATGTGCAGCTCCATAAGATACACATGCATGCCAAATATCAAATTGCTATATTTAATATAGCAAAAGTTATTGCAAAATGTTAAAGTTGGCGCAAACCAACCAACAGACCAACCAACAGACAGGGCAAAAACAATATGTCCCCCACTACCATAGTGGGGGACATAAAAATTGCAACAAAGAGTGTTCGACAAAGTGTAACAATTAAATCTATAATTTATAGGCAAATATATTGTATGAGTGTATGTGCTGCTTTTTATACTGTGATTCTCTCTACTTCGTTTTACGTTTCATTTTAATTTCTCTATAAGTCAATGACGAATTTGCTAACATGTTAATGCTTTTGCCAATTTATGAATATATGTAAATGAAAACTGTAACAACCTGTCTGAAAATTATCCATACAGATACGTTCCTGTTGATTCAATAATTCTGGCTTAATTTAAGGACGTATGCGGCAGTTTAGTTTCACGCAAATTTGTTTTAATTGGAGATGTTTGTGTTGCAACTTAGACTTATTAAAAAGGATAGCTTTCCTGTGCATTGATGAAAGTGTTATTTAATGATCATATGTTTTGAACATGTCACAAACATATAGTTTCATTTGCAATTATAATTAAAATGTCAGGTACATTTGATGTAATGCTTAAAAATTAATCTCAATACTTTTATAATTTGACTCAAGACATGTTACAACAGATTTTTAATTCCAAATTGCAGTGTCCACTTATTTTTTACTGAATATTTTTTATGGAAGATCATGTGCTGCAAAAGGAAGTCTGAGTAGTGACAACCCATTAAACTCACAGACGCCAAGCAGAGAGCAAACCTGTGCAACTCTGGCAAAAAAATAGTGTTCACACCCTAGCATCATTCTGAGTTATACATGTACACACTGATACTAGTTTTATGATAATAGTGTTTATTTTCTTATTTTACTTTTTAATGTCCATTTGATACTTTATGTACCCTTTGCAACTTAACTTCTTTTAGAGATAAATGAACACATGTTGTATGGTTATAGAACACATGAAGATCTTAAAACAATTAAAAAGACAACAAATATAAATGTGAAAAAAGTACATCGTTTACAGTCCTTAACGTAAAATTTTCAATAGATAATGTTCAGTGGCTTCCTTAAATCCTCTATAACGCTCAAAATCAACGGAAATTTCGTTAAATACTTGGAAAATAAAGTTAACACATAAACAATCAGTGCTCCTCATAGCAATAGCCAAAATTTCAACACTAGATGTGGTCTGGTAACATTGATTTAACACGATACAAAATGCTCTTTTTTACGAAATTTGCGTTTATTTTGAGCATTTTAGGAGCTTCAAAATATAGAAAACACTTGAGTAGCATTAACTCGAACGTCTCATCCATTCAATATTATCATTATTTTGTCACATGTTCACTCAGGAGAAGTCGCCCACTCTGATGCTGATGCCCACCTCGCGTCTCTTGGGTTTGTCTCCAATGCCAACCTCACTCTGACTCTTCTTACGCTCTTCACGCCTGCAACAACACACGCATCAAATGTATTGACAAACATATCACCTGACAAAGGGCAGCAAACATATGGCCTCACAAACCTAAGCAGTAATGGACACTTGGAGGGAATTTTAATCAAAATAAAGTGTACAAATGGTACAAATGAAAAATATTTCAAAATTCCACAATTATAAATTCAAAATTGAGCAAACCCTTATGTTAAAGATTTATATTTTGGGATATTTTGTATGAGTATCATTTCTTTTTAGGTTCTGTAAAAATGTTCACCCAAAGTTTGGTAGCTACATGTATATTTATGCAAACCCAGAAATAAAGAACTTGACAATATTACCATGTTCTTGTACTATCCCTAGCAGGGTTCATATTTTCCCACAACATCAATTGGTCTGGATTTAAAATCGGGGGAAAAAGTATTCGAAAATTTACAGCCGAAATACATGCCAGAATTTTTCAGGTCGAAATCGGAACACTCCATAAAAGATTGTCGGGAAATTTGACCAAAAAGCAGGACACCTTAAACGATCAATCATTCGACCTTTACTTTAGTCGGTATATTACTCATAAAGACTTTAATTTTCTGCCCAAATTTGACGATACATGTGTTTAAGAAATTCGTGAACACAGCATTCTTCATTGTCCGGAATTTAACACGCTCTATACACTGAATTGTGGGGTTTCCCCGTATGCCTCGATTTGACATCAAATCGGTACAGGGATATCCCCTTGAACATATGTAAATCGCTTGACGCGATGTGAGCGCATCGAGCACTTTTCTTATTCAACCAATCGTCAATTAACTCTCAGATTGATGAAATATGTTACAATATGTTGAAAATCAGTCGAAAACAAAAGTTAATTTATGTGAAACATCGATGCGTAATGGTCAGCATCCAATTTGTTTGATGTACAAAATAGGTGTTTTTACAGGTTTTATAACCTTAGGTGGTTTAATACACAGGATAATTAGTGTCATTGGCGTCTATTTCTGTATGATATATCTTTCGATAGCAATTAGAGACCCCTTTCATAAAAACACTGTGGTGTGAATGCCTGATAAAATCAATAATTTGCAGATAAATCGCTGATAAGGTGTCAAAAACAACACTGGTTCACTCGAGTAGCAGAAGCGGGTTGTTATTTGGGGGCAATATAGGGATTAGCGATGGTAAATTTTAGCCAGACTGAGCTTGAATAACGAATTTTATTGGGAACTTACAGACTTTACATCGTTTTTTTTTACGAATGTTGGGACAGAATCGGACCGACTGTTTGGGATTTTCAATCGGTCTTTCATGACCCCAATCGGTCTAGGACCGACAAAACCGAAAAAAATATGATCCCTGATCCCTAGTATGAATTAGGACGTCTAACACATTTTACTGATACACAAATTGCAACAATTGAAGTACAGGCACTGGTTAGCATAGGCACCATCATCATGCCATTCTTAAATCTTGAAAAACAATAAAAGCAGACAGTGGTATAGTATAAAGAATATTCTAAATTGTGTATGTCAACTGAGAAGATGAAATTTGAGTTTCCACTCAGTTGAGTAGTGAGAATGTGTGTCAGCTCAGCTATAGGCAGATACACATAATTATTGCTAAAACTCAGGGTTGAGTCAAACTCATAAATACATTTGTGAACATGATTTTTTTTTAAACTTATATAAAAAATTAAGAACACAATCAAAATTCAGTAAGAGTATTGACTTAAAATATTGACTTAAGTACGTTCATGATACTAGGCCAATATATGTATACAAGAAAACATCAGCTTAAAATTCAGCATACATTTTTCTTTTCTCCTCATCTAGTTGTACTAGCTCCAAACGTCCAATCTCATCTGCTTCCGTCATGAAGTCATCAATGTTGTTTGGGTCATATTGTAGGTCCTGCAATATTTACATAGAGAATAGTTGTTGGCATCTGTACAATAATGATTTAAATTCACGAGTGATCATACAAAATCATATTTTCACAAGTGGTGCAGCACGAGTGAATATATATTTTTTCTATGATCAAAAGTGAATAAAAATTGATATTCCACCGATTCCAACAAATTTTCTTTTTCTTTTATGTTTTTTTACCATTTATTTACATTGTAAAAGAGTTTAACTGGAGAATTCCGCTGGAATTATGACGTCATTTCGTCCAAACCACGATTTTATTTCACAATAAAACAGTGAAAAATATTGATATTTTCACTGTTATTTTTCACTGTTTGAAACATTGAAATATCAGTTTTATTTCACTGATATTTCTCTATAAACCATCGGAAAGCATAAAATAAATGAACATTTTCAATCATCCAATACTTTGCATGATTATTTGTCAGAATTGGAGATTTATGTTGGGTTTATTTTTTTTCTTGTTTGGTATGCCATGATGCCAAATTTACACGTAAGAATGCTGACACATACAGCCGAATTTACACGTTTTAATGCTGATACATACATATACTTTACAATAAAGTTTGATTATAGATGTCTGTAATGTTATACCCTCATGTTAGGAGATCTCTACAGTTGACAAACAAAACTAGATCAGCTGTTAAATAAATTGAAGGGTTAATAGGGAACTAATTGCAAAGTTCATCATCATATTAAAAATAACACAATTTTCACTTTCGTTTCAGTGTTTCAGTTATGTATGCACATATGGTATCTAGAGTATAGTGGTGTTGAATACCAGAGTATGTTTGCTTACCTTGACACCTATTAAGTCTCCGTCACTGATGTGATATGGTGCCAGTTTCAAATTATCCTTCCAGCCTTTGTGTTTCTTCTTTCCAGAATGAGTCTGGTACAATAAGAAAAAAAAACATTCATATAAAATCATTCTATCCTGCTTGCAGAAACAAAACACAATTAGAGATCTGAAGAACTGTCATATAGCTTTTCTTCTCTTTAAGAAGAGCGAATTCATGGTGATGTAACTAATTATATATTCACACATGAGCTGTGTTGTGCCAAAATGGGTCTTACACCCTATACGGCCAACAAAGCTCCAGACTAGCCTGCACATCTGCTCCAGGCTAGCCTGCACATCTGCATCACATTTTCACATGATGCATCTCATATTGACCTCAGTCTATTTAAAATGATTCAATCCATTTTACCTTTCTGGATAGATACTGAGGACCAAACAGTCATAGGAGAATACAATTAACCCACATTACACATCACTGACACTTTTACAAAACCTTTGTGTATTCTTTTTGCAAACTACGTTTTGCAGGTGCAACACATGTAATGTAATTTGTTCATAAAATAATCCAGTTAATATAACAGTTTAAGTACTGTAGAACACAAATATTATTTAACAAATTGGAATTCACCAATTCTGATGGTAGCAACTGTTGATGAATGTATTATGTAAACACAGATATGTATCACAATTAGCAGGTATGAAGCTGGAATTCCTGGAAACAGAGTCAAATAACCAGATCTATTGGGCCTCACAAACACAAGTCATTGTCCTCACAACATGTAATACTTTGCTAACAGGGAAAAAACTAGAGCTTTGTCAAACGTGACAAATATCTTTGCACCGCTTTGTCAGTTATGATCAAGGGTTTTTAATTCAAGAATGTGTGGATCACAGTTGATAAAAAAGTGGCTTGCACGTCTGCACTTCAAGGTGAATAAATATTTCAATTTGATATCTTGAGAAATTGGGTGAAATTTGATTGACTAATTTAAGCATGTTATGTAAACAAACCCACTGACAACCCACTGACAAAACAACAGAGTGACTATTATATCCCTCTTGCAGCGGGATATTGTAATACTTAATAGAGTTAAAAACAAAATAGTGAATAATTTTTTTTTTGTCATACCTGCTGAGCTGGTCTCTTTATTACCATCCACTCAAAGCGCTGTGGGAAGTGTTTAGCCATGCTAATATTTTGTGGCTCTATAAACAAAACGCTAGCGACGGCCTCCTTCAGTGATTGGATGGTGGCACCCCCTAGAGGGTTCCAGACCAGCTCCACAGGGGAACTGTACGTCTTTGTGTCCGGCACTCGCTGGCACACACTGAGCACCACGCTGCTTGCACTGTACAAATACAGGGCCCGTATTCACAAACGTTGTAAGTCTAAATTATAGACTCAAACTTACATTTCCCAAATTTAAAAATCTATTTATTAAATCATGTAAAATAAATGAAAAGTGACCTTTGTGTAGTTCTCTTTATATTGAATGTGATTGTTTTATAATACGAATTATGGATTAAACAATATTTTTTTCTTAAGTCTGAGTCTTTTATTTAAACTTAAAAGGTTGGTGAATTGGAGCCCAGAAGAGGTCAATAAGATACCCAAGTGTACTAATATATTGGATAACTAGTGAATAATTAATGAATGATGAATGACAAAGTTACATGGTGAAAAAACTGTTAAATGGCAAAATTTGACACCTGACATGTACATGTGATCTTGATCTTCAAGGTAGGGAGACTGATGTAACATGCGACAGTTATTTCACAATTCATCAATAAATAGCAAAATAATGGCTGAAACATGAAACTTCAAGCTGTTTTATGGCCAAACTAGACATTTGACCTGAAAGTATGACCATTTAGATAGGAAGACAGGTCTGATGCTGGTTTACATTTGTGCCAAGTTATTTTAATATCCATTAATATATTGTTAAATTATGGCTCAGACAGGAATTTTCGGACCGACAATCCGGTAAGTTATACAGACGGACAGTGCAACTGCTGTATGTCACCTTCTTTTCTTGTTAAAAGTACAACAAGGCGCATAATTATGCTCAATTGCAGTTCAGATTTATTCGTCTATATGGGTGACTTCATATGATGATCCCGAAGTTTAAGTTTAATAGATGGAAGTCCTTAACTGGACTTTTATTAGTACTCAATGGGGCATAATCCTGTAAAAAGCTGCTTACAGTTATAGGCCTTGGTCAGTGAATGTTCATTAAGACCCTGAACACATAGGTTACATTTTATATCTTTAGTAAATGTAGATACATATTGTATATGGAGTAGTTGCACATAACCAGATTTTTTAAGTACCAAAAGAGGCATAATTCTGCTTGAAAAGCCCAAATTGCAGGTTAGAGTAATGGTACTTGGCCCATTACCCCACACAACGACCCCCAAACACATGTGTGAAGTTTCAATAGAATCAAGCTAAAAAGTAAAGATGTCCAATACAAGAATACAACACAATAAGGTTTGAAGTCCTATTACCTCAATTTCTCCTCTTCTGGAAGGATTTGCAAGGCCAAGACTGTGTTTGAAGACAGTTTCAATTTCCTTAAACAAACACTAACCATTAAACTTATTTACAGAATATGATAATGAATATTTACAAAATATGATAAACATTTTTTGCAGAATGCAGGATCCTTATTGAAAAGCTGTTGAAAGCATTATGGATTTCATAAAAACTATTCATAATAATAAATAACAGCCTCTTAAATATTTTGAACAAAATATCAAAATTGATTTCCAAGAGTTTTCCCAAGACAGCGGGCTCCACTTTTCTTCCCATTTGATAGTATACCAGTAGGTTTCCTGTCAGACACCTTATAAAGTGACTTCAAAGACATATTTGTGACAGACAAGTTGAATATCTGTAGTATTTATATAGATATGTATAATTAAATATGAACATGATTGTATAAATTGAAATACGAAATGCAACCAGGAAAATAAATTAAATTTTCAATTTTTTACCAATTAATTAAAATGAATTTAATTAATATTGAAATCAAGGTCAGCAAATAAACTAGCCACAATGAAAATTCCAGCACAATGTCTCCCTCAAGACTTAAGTTATTGAGCAAAAACCAATTTTCTATTTTTAGTTAAAGAGATCTAGACCCAGCTAGCCATATAATGTTATATGTAAAATATTTAAGCCCTGACCCTTGCTGTTTCAAAGAAGATTTTTGAAGTTATTTCCTATATTAGTCCATACACATCATTTGACCCCTTGGGCCAAGCAAGTTTTGACCCAAGTGACATGATTTTAACAAACTTAGCAGAGGACCACTGTAAGATGTGACATGCCAAATAACAAACCATTGGCCTTGCAGTTTCAGAGAAGAAGATTGTAAAAGTTTTTACTAAATATATAAAAGGAAAACAAGTTACCCCTAGGGCAAGGCCAATTTTGAGCCCAGGGGCATGATATCAACAAACTTGGTAGTGCACAACAATATGATGTTACACACCAAATATTAAACCTCTGACTCTTGTGGTTTCAGAGAAGATTGTTAACGTTATTTACTTTAAATGTGTATGTAAATCTTGTAACCCACAGTGCCACTCAGCATGGTCAGTTTTGACCATAGGGGCATGATTTGAACCACATTGTCATGTTGCATACCAAATACCAAAGCTCGAGCTTTGCGGTAACAGAGAAGATATTAAAAGATTCACTATATACATATAAGTAACCCTCAGGGCGGGGCCAATTTTGAGCACAGGGCATTACTGGTACAAACTTTGTAGAGGACCAAGATACAATGTTACCCGCCAAATATTATACCCCTTAACCTTTAATTTTCATAGAAGATTAAAAGAAATTTACAATACAAGTCCATACAAATCATGTGACCCCTGGGGCGTGGCAACTGTTGATCGTAGTGGCATGATTCAAACAAACTAAGTAAAGGACCATTAGATGATAGTTTTCATTTGTAAAACCTTTTGTTTAGCTCCTTTGAACAACATATGCAACACACCTGAATGATTTAAACAACTTCCAAAGAGTCATCTAAAGAAAATGTTTCTTAAGTGTTGTTGAAGTCTGCCCAGTGGTTCAGGATAGGAACAGGTAAGTGCTCAGGTAAGCTTATAACAGATAAAACTTGTAAATTAAAAATCTTTCAAAAATGTATATAAAAAATTATTAATATATATACCCCAATGTTTGATTCAAATCCCTCAAAACGGTGGTCATTTTATCCTTCTCCTTCACTCTCAGTCGCATGAAATCTGCACTTGGAATAGGGAGGTCAACAACAAAGTTCAAGGTCATGACCTGCTGTTTAAGGTCACTCAAGGTCGCATTTTTGGAGATCTCAAGGTCATCTATGTAGTATGGTTCAAATTTTGATAGTACTTCATGTGACCTTTTTGAGTCTGACTGAGAAAAACCTAAAAAAGATAAATAGACAGTGATTAATTCATTTATATTTATCTTAAGTTTGAAAAATTATTAATCAACGCATCTAAGTCTGAAGTATCATGTCATAAGTCAGGGTAAGCTTTCAAGTGTGACATCCTGGAATTTCATCAAACAGTATAGTTATCTAGTCTCATTTTAGAGCAAATAATAAAAATATTTGCTTTCAAAACATTCCTTCTTGTAACAAGAGGGCCATGATGGCCCTTAATTGCTCACCTGACTATATCATCCAAACCCAGATTCAATAAAGATAAACATTCTGACTAAATTTCATGAAGATCTGATAAACTGTGACATCTATCGTATACAGGAAGTTTTACTATAATTTGACCAGATGACCTACTTTATGACCACAGATGACCCATATACAATCCCAAGCCAGATTTCATCAATTAATACATTCGGACAAAATTTCATTAAGACGTGATGAAAACTGTGACCTCTTTCATCTACACATGGTTTTACTAGAATTGGCCCGGTGACCTAATTTTGACCCCAGATGACCCATATAAGAACTAAAATCAGATATTATCAAGATAAACATTCTGACAAAGTTTCATAAAGATCTGATGGAAACTGTGACCTCTATTGTCTACACAAGGTTTTTCTATGATTTGACCTAGTGACCTAGTTTTTGACCCCAGATGACCCAAATACAATCCCAACCCAGATTTCATCAAGATTAACATTCTGGCCAAATTTTATTAAGATTGGATGAAAACTGTGACCTCTACTGTCTACACAAGTGGTTTTTTTTTAATTTGACCTAGTGACCTAGTTTTTGACCCTAGATGACCAAAATTCGATCCAGACCCAGATTTTAACAAGACAAACATTCTGACCATATTTCATTAAGATCTGATGACATCTGTGACCTCTATTGTCTACACAAGGTTTTTCTATGATTTGACTTAGTGACCTAGTTTCTGACCCCAGATGACCCAAATACAATCCCAATCCAGATTTCATCAAGATAAACATTCTGACCAAATTTCATAAAGATTGGATGAAAACTGTGACCTCTATTGTCTACACAAGGTTTTTCTATTATTTGACTTGGTGACCTAGTTTTTGACCCCAGATGACCCAAATACAATCCCAACCCAGATTTTATCAAGATAAACATTCTGACCAAATTTCATAAAGATTAGATGAAAACTGTGACCTCTACTGTCTACACAAACAAATTGTTGACGCACGCACGCACGATGGACGCCGGACATCACAAAATCACATAAGCTCACCATGTCACTTCGTGACAGGTGAGCTAAAAAGTGAAAAAAACAAAAAAAAATTGTTTGTATAAGAATACATGGAAAATTAAATAAATTGTTTTTCGTCATGATCCTTAAGTATAACATTATTTAAAAAAATAAATATTTGAATTCAAACTAGGAACTAAAAACTACCGGTTCTTAAACAAAAATCTTGCGAAATGTGTTGTACTATTTTATAGATTTATATTGAGAAGTTCAACATATGAAACAAATATACTAAAGCACCATTTATTATACATGTAAATGATTTCTACAATGAACCTCACCAAAGAAGGAGTACATCCAGTGCATGACGCCCCCTTGGCTCTGGGAGCTGATACTCTCTGGGGTGGAGTGAAGCCATATAGGTATCCTTATAAAACCCTGGAGAGAAACAGTGGGCTTCCAGATATATTTTATTAGTGATGAATATAAAATTCATTATTGTTTATTGGCTTATAAAATGATTTCTGGAGATTTTATAGGTAATAATTTAAAACTCATCACCCTATAGATGAGCAGAAAACACAACATTGTTCGACTATATATCACATAGTGGAAAACAGACAAAGGCCATAATTGTGCTAAAACAGCTTAAAGCCTAAATTTCTTTTATATGATCTCATTTGGTCATTCAATTGTTAAAGTGTGAGCGAGATCTACCGAGTAGTTTAAAGAGGAGTTGAAAACACAATTTTGAGACTTTATATTCTATAGTGGAAAAACAGAAAAAGGGCCATAGTTCTGCCACAAATTTTTGCAGCAAAAAGTCCTTTATTTAACATCATCTATAGAATAAAGTGATTCAACAGTGAAACACGAGTGAGATCCACCAACAAATTAAAGAGGAGTTGAAAACACAAGTTTCAGGACTTAGATATGTATGGGCGAAAAAATGCATTTCTTAATGCCTTCCACTCTTTGGGGGCAAATTAAACTTTACATGTATGCACATATTATGTTAACTTTATGAAAATTTCATGAGAATGGCTAAATTACAAAGAAGCATAGACATACATGCAATAAATAACACATACACACCTTTGGAGGCAGTTTACCCCGTTCCAGGAGTAGTATATCTCCGTCATGCACAAGTGCAGAGGTCAAGGTCATGTCAAGGTCATCCAAGAGGTCAGCTGCCTCCCCACACCAGTTGGTCTTGCGCAGGTGCCAGTCCTCATCTGCAAGTAAGCCATGGCAATTGCACTTAAAGAAATAGGCCGCAAAGTGGATTATACACTAAAAGGCACCTCTAAGGCAACACTTTTATTATTTAAATGCCTCAAAAACTGCTCAAGATATCAACTTGGCATTGTTGTTTGAAAACATGTTCTATGAGGTTTCATTTAAATAAATGCTCTTACATTTCTGGACCACCTGTGTGGTTATCTCACGCTGCACATGAAATTTAACATATGCGAAGATTATTTTTTTTATAGGACAATATTATCAAACAAGAGGGCTATGATGGCCCTGATACACTCACCTGAGTTCAAGGCATACCAGTTGTCATAAACATAACTTTGTGACCTAATTTTTGACCCCACTCTGCCTAAATTAGAACAAGACCTCGATTTTGTCAAGTTTAACATTCCGACCATGTTTAATCCAGATTGAGTTACTTCTAAATGATGTGACTTCTAGAAGTAGCCTGCAACCCAGTAGAGTCGCAGTACTTAAGGAATATTCATTTGCGTGTCAAATCAATCTTTTTATCTCAGATAAATGATTTAAAAGAAAAACATATCTGACTTAACTTCATTGGATAATTGCCTTTTTATGATGAAAATACTTCAATTGTAACTGCGGGAGCAACAAAAACAATACCACTGTCCGCCAGTGTTGTTTATTTTATCGCCGGATTGATTCACGGTAAATAGCTTTAACGGCACTAATATTAAATTTAACATGAATGAACAAAAATCGGACATACCATTCAAAGTAACAATCAATAACGTATATAATAATAATAAAATTATTACAATTTCAATATATGAAATTTAAGACACCAAATGAAATAAATATCCCAGTTATTGTCAAGCACTGTCTGATTTCTTCTAAAAGGAATCAATTTAACTTGAAAATTTCAAATATTGTTGGAGTCCGTGTTTTAAGACATTTTATCACAAAATAATAAATTAATATTGACAGCGAGGGATGTTTTTATGGAGATTTAACAAGTATGTCACGCAGGTTTACTTATAAACAAAATCCAGAGGGCGCTAATAAAATACCACGAGTTAACCCGACCCGCGACTCTACCGGATTTGAGTATACTATGGGTTTTCTAAGATTTCACATTTTTGGACACACGTGACCCAGATTTGAAAATTAGTCTAGATACAAATAAGAACAAACAAGGCTTGTCACCATAGGATGACACATGCCCTCTTTTTCAACATTTTTCTTAACCTAAACGCAAAGTGTTTTTCCACATTTTTTGAAACCTAAACGCAAAGTGCGACAGAATTTCAGATGGACAGACAGTGTGATCACTATATGCCCACCTTCGGGGGCATAAAAATCTAATAAAGTTTCATCCAGGTTAAGTCATTGATGTGGCTTCTAGAGTGTTTACAAGGTTTATCTCAGATTTGAACTGTTGACCTAGAGTTTGGACAAATGTGTCGCGTTCTAAGAAAACTGGGCATAATGCATGTGCGTAAAGTGTCATCCCAGATTAGCCTGTGCAGTCCGCACAGTCCGCACAGGCTAATCCGGGACGACACTTTCCGCATAAACTGGATTTTTGCTTAGAAGAGACATCATTTAAACGAAAAATTCCATAAAAGCGGAAATTGTCGTCCCGGATTAGCCTGTGTGGACTGCACAGGCTTATCTGAGATGACACTTTACGCACATGCATTTTGTCCAGTTTTCTCAGAACGCAACACATATGTGATCCGGATTTATTGTCAGCCTAGACATTGTCAAGAAAAACATTCTGACAAAGTTTCATCAAGATTGAAGCATAACAGATTTGACCTGATGACCTAATTTTAAAAGCATGTGACCAAAATTTGAAATTGGCCTTGATATTGTAAAGATTTGACACATTGACCGAAAACTTGTTTGTGCTTGATACTCCATGATATGTGTCGTGTTCTGAGAAAACTGGGCATAATGCATGTGCGTAAAGTGTCGTCCCAGATTAGCATGTGCAGTCCGCACAGGCCAATCCAGGAAGACACTTTCCGCCTAAACTGGATTTTCGCTAAGAATTGACATCATTAAAACGAAAAATTCCATTAAAGCGGAAATTGTCGTCCCTGATTAGCCTGTGCGGACTGCACAGGCTTATCTGGGATGACAATTTACGCACAAGCATTTTGCCCAGTGTTCTCAGAACAAGACACATATATTGAACATTATACGTACCCCTGATGTTTGCCTGCAGAAGTATGCACTTGAGACACTGGTCTACGGTTGTGTTCTGCTTCACTATCACCTCACTGGTGTCAGGACCTGAAGCACTGTCCACGCTCGTGAAGTACACAGTGATCTGAAACCACATAGCAGGTTCCATTTGAAATAGAACTCTGATGTTGTATTATTCTTTTGCAAACAGCTCTAGTTATTAAATTTCACCAAAAAAAAACTGGAAACACCCATTGGGTTCCATATGAACAAACACAACTGTTAACTTTTAGCGAGTATAGCTGTTTTACCAACAGCACATGTTATTCATCTTCACAAGGAATAAAGCCAATTTAAAATGCGTTGAATTATATTATGTGGACAGCAGCTTAAGCATAGAGGGGGTGTTGAAGGATGACCTTGACCTGACCTTTCACCACTCAAAATGTGCAGCTCCATGAGATACACATGCGTGCCAAATATCAAGTTCCTATGATAAATATTGCAAAAGTTATGACCATTTTTCTAAACCTAAAGGCAAGTGTGACGTAATTTCAGAAGGACAGACAGACAGATGGAGGGACAGTGCGATCACTATATGCCACCCTACCGGGGGCATAAAAAGGATGTATTGCCTTTAAGCTGTTTTACAAACTGCTTCTGTAATAACTTGACTACAATAAGCTATTTTTGGTCATAAGCTTAATTTTTTTCATTTGAAAACAAGATGTGTCGCTGATGACACAAATTTGGACACAGACGAAATTCATCAATCAGTTAAAGAAAGTTTGCTTTGACACACAAATGTGGCGTGTTCTGAGAAAACTGGGAAATTGCTTGTGCGTTAAGTGTCAACCCAGATTAGCCTGTGCATTCCGCACAGGGTAATCCGGGACGACACTTTCCGCCTAAACTGGATTTTTGCTAAGAAGAGACATCATTTAAACGAAAAATTCCATAAAAGCGGAAATTGTCGTCCCGGATTAGCTTGTGCGGACTGCACAGGCTAATCTGGGATGACAATTTATGCACAAGCATTTTGCCCAGTTTTCTCAGAATACGACACAAATAATCTTTATATACCCTCAATACTTGTAAAAATTACAATTGGGCCATAATTCTACCAAAAGCTAAATACAGGTACAATTCCTTCATTTTAATCACCTTAAAATTGTGGTTGTTCAGCTTTGAAATTTTGAGCAAATACACCAATCATTGAAAGAGGAGTTGCCACCAAAATTGTATTTTCAAATATATATTCCATATTAGAAAATTTGACAAAAGGTCATAATCCTGCCCCAAAAATGTGAACATTTTTTTTTGTAATATCCTGCAGCTTTATATTGTTACAAATAACACAAATAGAAACGAGTTAAATAGTGTTTGTGAAGTAAATGTAGGCATATGATTATGAATGCCAAATATCACATCCAAAAAAAATTAAAGCCACTGTATGCATGCTGACACTGCCAGCTGGTCACACCTCGTCTGACTGAGGGGCTGGTCCCCTCTCCACCACAACACGACTGCCCTGGGTGATCCCTGCATCAAACACGGCGTGGCCTTCGTGCACTGGGAAACAGAATAACATACATGGTAATAAAGGATGGTTACCCTAAGGAAGGCCAAAAACAGCTGGTTATAAAGAAGTTATTTCTCAAAAAAACTTTAAAATATCTATGTTCTTCCATGGTAAGTTGTGTCCAGCTGTAATAATAGTTTGTTTACCAACTCCTGCGAGAAAGAGGTTGACAAAAGTGAACCTTTGTTATATTTAAACTTTAAGAAAAAATTGCAAACAGCACTTGTTAAAACTTATACTGGCTAGTTGAGCATGGTTCATATCCAGTATTGTAACTTAAACAAAATGATTTTGATTTATACACGTACATTTTCTCTCATTGAAATTATATTAACAAAGTATATATATATAGTCTAAAATGGCTAACAGTTCAACTTAGTTACACAATTAAACCGTAAAAATCTCAATTGAATTTAAAGAAAAAAATGATGACAGAAAGGACATGGGTTACGTGGTTTTTGCATAATTAACTGTGTAAATTAAGTCAATACAATACATTTATCCTTGGTATTGAGTTGATTTAAAATCTCCTTGCTGCTTGCATTAGGAATAAATCACTGTGGTTTAAAACATTTTTTCAAACACACCTGTATCAAAAGAACTGCATAACTAGCTGTACAATTGTACAACAGATAAAGTCTACTATCTTTTAGTTTTAAAAATGTTTTGAAATGTCAGTTTCCTAGTTGGTGCACATTTTTTCCGTAAGTAGCTATACATATATATATATATATACATATACATACATACATACATATATACCACACCAATGATATCAGTACAGCCAAATTTTTGTTGTTTGACGAGAAAAAGCAACAGAAAGCTTAACTTACGTGGTGCCCTTAGTCCCATTGTGTCATGATCTATTCGTAGTCGGGTTTCTCCTACATCTAACAAGACCAATTGGTGCAGAATAATTGACTTTAGCTCAGAGACTAGCTGGAAAAAACATACACCTAGATGAGCTACTGTTGGGACATTGGTACAAAGGACTGGGGAGACTGTTCAGCAGTAGGTGTATACATTCAAAGACGTTCACTGTTTTCTGTAGGATGCAGCGATTCAATATTTATAGATATACTAATTTGCATTCAGAATGCATTCTTGATCTGCATAGTCTTATTGACATTATTCCTTATCTGACACACGAAGAGTCATGTATATATGTGACTTCAAAAATGACTTATACAGGAAGGATATGATTACATTTACCATTCAACACAAAGTAATGGAAGTCATTTTATTTCACTTATATTGTAGGATGACAGCAGACTTTTCCAGAAATATTTATGCATGATTTGCTAAGAAAAAGATGTTCATATCAAAATATCACATATAAAAGCAACTTACAATGGTTTTTTCCACTTCAATTCTCACAGAGGGGTAATCAAGACTGTCCTTTGTAAGTTCACAACATCGGTTCTCAGCTTTTATTACAAATTTGTTGTTGATTGAGCAACTGGCAAAGTTTTTGTCTGATAATCCCCTGTAAATATTGCAAAATAGTTACACAATTTTATTTGTTTTCTCATATATGATACAATCAAGTGTCTTACCAATAATACTAAAACGATAGTTGAAGTTATTAACCCTTTGCATGCTGGGTAATTTGGCGTCTGCTAAAATGTCGTCTGCTGAATTTCTAAAATTAGCATTTTCTTAGATTTTTTTTCAAAGAATACTATCAGAATAGCAAACAGTTTGGATCCTGATGAGATGCCACGTTCTGTGGCGTCTCATCTGGATCCAAACTGTTTGCAAAGGCCTTCAAAATCCGGTTCCAGCACTGAAAGGGTTAAAAAAACAAATGACAACAATAGGCTAACATTCACGTTATTGACATGACCTGTCTGAATGTTTAGTGCTTCCAATAGCAAGATACGATACCCATCATCATCAAAATCCATAAATAATACCAAAATTTTACCTGATCACAAACGTGTATCCTGTATACATAGGCCTATCTGCATATTGAAACCACTAAAATAGTCATCCCTCCACCTTGGGCCAACAATTTTGACTTTGCCCAACGCACTCATGTGATAAGAAATATCATAATCTAACTAACCCTTTCTGACTCTTGTCTATGGCCAATAGCCGATCCCCGTCCTGAAAGCCCAGCTCCTTGACAGTTGAATATTCATCTGAGTTAGTAAACCCCTTGGCATCTCCTGTAAAATAGGCATTTTATAATATAAAGATTCTCAAGAATCATTAAGGTTGAGTGTTGAACTAATATATCTAATATATAAAAGTTCAGCAGTTTCAGGCTGATTACTTGTCATGTTAAACTACACAATCTCATAAGCATTAACATTTTGAATGGTATGATGCAAACATATTTAAAAATAACAAGAGATGTGTTTGTAAGAAACACAATGCCCCCTACTGCACCGCTTTGAATTTTATTTTTTATTTTTTGATTATATCCCTTTAAAAATTATTACTTCCCTTGTGGAAATGATCTGTACCTGCCAAATGATAAATAGAAATTATCTCCCTTTAAAGCTTGTTACTTCCCATGGATTTTGTTTTTTGACATTTGACCTTTAAGGATGACCTTGACCTTTCAGCACTCAAAATGTGCAGCTCCATGAGATATACATGCATGCCAAATATCAAGTTGTTATCTTCAATATTGCAAAAGTTATGGCCAATGTTAAAGTTTCCGGAAGGACGCACAGACTGACAGACAGACAGACATACTGATAGTTCAACTGATATATGCCACCCTACCGGGGGCATAAAACTGTATGAAAATGTGTTAATACTTATACATATTGTTGAAAAATGATAATAATTAACAAAGTGTGTATTTTTCATTATCCATCTTGAAGCAATGTATGCTGGGCATTCATACTGTTTCAGTTATTTATTATATTTGAGTCATTGTCATAACTCTAAAACTGTAAAACAAAACTGCAAAATATAGTAACACAGGCAATAACAATTATCCAAATACTTAATCATAATATTTATGTCAATCCAACAGTCATAGATATTTACATGTTACAAATGGGTAAAATATTAAGTTAACATTAAACATTTCAAAGTTAAACACTGAAAGTTTATTAAACAAAGTTTCACCACCTTTCTCTGTCGCTTTTTTCAGCTGCAGATTTTCAGGCACACTCCTGATGAAGTCACATATGACGACCTTGACCTCCTGCAAGGTCAGTGACCTTGAGAATCCATAGCTGAACAGAAGGTCAAGGTCATAGACCACAGTGATGAATACTGGCTCACTGTCCCTGCCATGAGGAATCGGGGAATTTTCAACCTGATAATGAAAACATATCTTAAAATAAAATATTTGTAGTACCCCCCTCTAGAATATACAAAACATGTCTTGTTTTTATTGCACATGCCTTTTCATTACTAAGTTAAAAAATCATATTGAAAATAGCAGTCAGTTAAATTATAAATTTCATGTAAAACAAGAGCTGTGTTTGTCAGAAACACAATGCCCCCTAATGCGCCTTATTTTTTATATTTTTTTTTAAATATATTTTTTTACCTTTGACCTTGAAGGATGACCTTGACCTTTCACCACTCAAAATGTGCAGCTCCATGAGATACACATGCATGCCAAATATCAAGTTGCTATCTTCAATATTCCAAAAGTTATGACCAAACTTTAACCAAGGTTAAAGTTTTGGGACATAAACATACAATGATATTTGACCTTTGACATTGGAGGATGACCTTGACCTGGACTTTTCACTACTCAAAATGTGAAGCTCCATGAGATACACATGCATGCCAAATATGAAGTTGCCATCTTCAATGTTTCAAAAGTTATCAAACTTTAACCAAGGTTAAAGTTTTGGGACAGAATGACAGACAGAATGACAGACAGGCCAAAAACAATATACCCCCTCTTCTTCGAAGAAGGGGGCATAATAAATAATATGACCTAAACTGGACAGAAATTATTATATACTGATAACAAAATGTGGCACTAGTTATCATATTCTAGAACATTAGACCAATGAGCACTTACTGTTGAGCCATCCCAAACAAACAACTGTGATCCATTTTGAATGTCGCAGTGCTGTAGTGGCAAATCAGGAGATTCTTCAAGAAAACAGTTTTTTTTTCGACAAAGCTAAGAAAGAGCAATGTAAAACTACAGTACTAGTGTACACAGAATGTATAAAAAGATGAAGAGCAAATGTAATCTAGACAACTTCAACCCACAATGTAAAACTAATTGAAATTTAATACACTGGCCAAAAGGGCAATTACTCTGTAAATATTGAAATATGAATTATGGTCACATTCCTATGCACTTCTTCTCAGTGTCCCTATAAATTCATCGTCGGATACCCACGACTAATTCATTCCGTTACTCTCCAGCATTAGATAAATGGAGAGTAGCGGAATGGGTCAAACGTGGGTATCCGACAATGCTATAAATTATAATAAGTTTCTTTTGAATTTCTTCAATACTAACAGTGTCACGCTAACCACAAGAAGCTGGATGAAATGACGGAGAGACAAATGATTTAACTACTCTGTGAAGAGAAATATATCTTTCCATCTATTTAGATTAATTAATAAATTGTTTGTGATGAAAAAAGCAGCAGATGCAGTGAGATGTAGAGACTACAAGCCAATGATGGATCAAAAAGTTTATCATGCAAGGTTGAGTTATCGAGTAATTGACAAGTGCAATGTTTTAATAAGTATTCAAATGCTTTGACCTTATATTCTTTTTAATATGTAATGATAAGCTCATTAAACATGTTAACATTTTACAAATATGTTTAAACACTTCTTAATGGTTTACTGCAAGCTTCATCCTTTAGTATGATCTCCCATTGTACTAAACAGTGTTCTAACACTAACAATCAACAGACCCTCACTAAACTTTGATCTGATAAAGCAAAAGTTTATACTATTGATAAAAATTGATAAATTGATTTACTGGTAAATGTAATAATATGTTTAATTACAGTAACTGTTTCATAGAAAAACAATTATCATGGTAAATAGAGCCGAGAATAGTGGCAAATAATGTCTTTTGAGTCGCAAACGCACACAATTTTAATAATTGTATTATAGGTACCTATGATGTCATCATATACATGGCCACCTGCTGCAAGCTCCTTGAAGTTACTGATCACAAATGTGTCACAGGGGAGGTAATTCATTCCAACCTGAAATCACATGATCACAAATGTGTCACAGGGAGGTAATCCATTTCAACCTGAAATCACAGACACTGATACCTTTAAACTACATGTTTGGACACAGACAAATCCACCCTACATACTACATTTGACCAAAAAGGACAAATAGCCATTATTCAGCCAAAACTGGTCGAAGTCAAAATTGCTTTGTAGCCATCATCTTCACATTAAGGACATTCAGCAGTGAAAGTTTGAGCGAAATCTGCAGTTAAACGAGTTGAAAACACATCATTTTGGGACCAAATATTCCATAGTGGAAAAACAAATGGCCATAATTCCGCAAAACTTCTTGCAGCCTAAATTCCTCTCTTTTTGTACACATCAAGGTCATTAAACTGTTCAAGTAAGGTTGAGATCAATCAAGTAGTTAAAGATGAGTTGACAACACACAATTTGGGGCTATATATCCCATAGTGGATACAGAGACGAAGAGTCATAATTCTTGTTGCAGCAAAAAATTCTTTCTTTAAGAACTTTTACACTTTAAGGACATTGGACTGTGAGAGTTTAAGCAGGATCCACCAAGTACTTTAAGAGGAGTTGAAAGCACAAACTTCTGGACGAACATGTGTACAGATGGACGGACAAGCACATTGCTCAATGCCTCCCACTCACTGGGGACATAATAATTGGAACAAACTGCTCATTCATCAAATTAACCAGTAGAAACTTGCCATCTGATAACCAAGTTGACCTATCACAGGCTAATGTTTGTATAGGTTAACAAAAAGATATGGCTGCATAATCCAATCAGTTTATTTTTAACCATTAGACTAAAAACTAAAAGGCCTGGCTCTAAATTTCTATCTACCGAGGAATTATCTCAAGGCTAAATTATTATGATGTTTACAATTAACAAAGAAATAAGTAAAATGTTTAAGATGTTATGCAGTTTTGACATGCTTTATTAATGATTGCTTTCAAATCGAACAGTGAAAATAGAAAACAAAATAAGTGAATATTCCCAGAGTGAAAAAGGACAACATATGTTTTGCATTTACTCTTAAAACAAGGCTTGTCACCATAGGATGACATATGCCCCCTTTTCCCACATTTTTCAAAACCTAAACTCAAACGCTAAACGCAAAGTGTGACGGAAAAAAGGACAGACAGACGGACAGACTGACGGACAGTGCGATCACTATATGCCCACCTTTGGGGGCATAAAAAGAATGCTGTAAGATTTGTTGTGTACTTGTTGCATAACAAGTCATGATTGCCTATTGCAAAAGTTGACAAAGCTACAGTACAGAAATGATATACAAATGCACCTCCAATACAGCTTTGTAGAGAGTTGCAGTAGTGTCCCTTTGGTCAATCTCCAGTTTGGAGGTCACTGCTACAGGAAGTGCTTTCAGAGCGCCCTCTCTGTACTTGTAGAAACGGGAGTAGTGTACAACCAGTGTGAGCTTGTTGACTTCTTTGTCATAGGCAATTCTGAAATAACCACTATCATTTGACAACCTGGCACTAATTAAAACAAGCAATGCAAAGCAAAATATATCAATGAGAGATGTTGCTTGTGTTTTTTGAATTTTCAAAGATATAAAAACAGTTAAGGGGACTAAAATGATGATCAGTTTCAATTAGACACAAGGTTTTCATACTCAAAAGTGTGCCTTTGGGAGGAGGTTCAACAGATGTACTTGCATGTATCTGCTGAACTATGGTCCTGTCAGTTTGGACAGGTGGGGGTTTTGTGGTAGAATAATGCTTTTGTTTAAACATTGTTTTTATATGTGTATGTAATCCAACAGAGTGGGGCCTGTTTAAGACAACTATTTAAATTAATACAATCAATTATTAAAGTAGAATTTAAACATTGAATACTCAACAATTTTCACTTAACTTATCAATCAAGAATGTGAGACAAATTGTGCCCATATAATTTGTTGGGATCTTTAAACAACAAGAAGCCTTTGTGAAACACTATAACCCCCATATATTTGACCTTTGACCTTAAAGGATGACCTTGACCTTTAACCACTCAAAATGTGCAGATCCATGAGATGCAAATGCATGCCAAATATCAAGTTGCTATCTTCAATATTGCAAACGTTATGGCCAATGTTAAAGTTTGATGCAAACAAACAAACCAACAAACAGACAGGGCAAAAACAATATGTCCCCCAGTATAGACTGGGGGACATAAAAATATTATGGGTTCAAATGATTCAAACCCAATAAATAAATATATTCATATTAAAACATAACTAACAGGTATTATCACCTTTCAGCTTCCAATTTGGAATTATCTTCTGTTACCATGGTGATAAGATTCTCTGGTATATAAAACAGCTTGTTTCCTTGAGCTGGAAAACAGAGTTATAAAGTAATGAACATAAAGATACAAATTTTCAATAAATCAAGGACCATTACTCTGCATTTCCTAGGGCAACGTGGTTGATCATGAACATAACTCTTGATAAACATAATTATGTGACCTATTTTAGTGAAGTTTAATGTATAGAAACTTCGTATTTTATGCAAATCATTAATGTTATTTTTTGGCATGTACATAATGTGGATACACAATTAATGGTATTTTATCAAACATTATACACATCTTTCAATTTTGTGTATTTTAAACACATTATAAATATACTTAATAAAAATTTATGGATGTTTGAGGTGTTAAAACTCCAAAGTTTATAGTTAAATATTAAAATACACATCATAGGACACATACCATTTTTCGAATACACAAGTAGGATAAACCAAGAGATGTGTTTGTCAAAAACACAATGCCCCCTTCTGCGCCGCTTTGAAGCCATATAATTGACCTTTGACCTTGAAGGATGACCTTGACCTTTCACCACTCAATATGTGCAGCTCCATGAGATACACATGCATGCCAAATATCAAGTGGCTATCTTCAATATTGCAAAAGTTATGAACAATGTTAAAGTTTTCGGACGAACAGACAGACTGACTGACGGACAGACAGACAGTTCAAAAACTATATGCCACCCTTTGGGTGCATAAAAAACAGGAGTGCTTAAGGCAGACCTCAGGACCTATTGTCTTTCCAAGATAATATGAGCATTGCTCTGAGAAAAGGTGGTTTAATGCATGTGCGTAAACTGTCGTTCCAGATTAGCCTGTGTAGTCTGCACAGGCTAATCAGTGACGACACTTTATGCCTTAACTGGATATTTGTCAAGAAGAGTCTATAAAAAAATACAATAAAAGCACAAAGTGTCGTCCCTGATTAGTCTGTGCTGACTGCACAGGCTAATCTGGAATGACACTTTACGCACATGGATTAAACCCCCTTTTCACAGAATGGGGCTCATATGATCCCTGCATGTTAACAATGATGTCACAATATTCCATTACAGGCCTACCCACCGCCTGGAGGTCTAAGCATGGTCTGTTTCCTATAGAAGAGCATGTAGGCACTCTCCTTTCCTGAGAACTGTTTCTCTAGGGCTCTCTCATAGATGGGCTGCACCCGGCTGTCGTTGAAGTCGAACCACGTCCAGCCAGGCCGCGGTCTTCTGCTGAATGATCATCACTCATAAATGGAACCTCGTTCTGGGAAAACTGGGCTTAATGCATGTGGATAAAGTGTCGTCCAAGATAAGCCTTGAAGTAAGCACAGGCTACAAAGGGGCAACACTTTCCCTCAAACTGAATTTACGCTTAGTTGAGACTTCCTTTAATCCAAAAATTCCATAAAAGTGGAAAGTGTTGTCCCTGATTAGCCTGTGCTGACTGCAAAGGCTAATCTAGGACGATACTTTAGGCCAACGCATTAAGCCCAGTTTTCCAAAAGGCGCAGCTCAATTACTTATACTGGGTTGTTCAACCTACTAAATAACTCTTTCAATGCCTTTATATAAGATTGACTGTTTGACCTCTCTTTCTTATATCTTATTCAGAAAACCTGGGTCTCATTGTTTGTTAACTACAGTCTGGATTGAAAAAAAATACTATATATCAGTCAATGGAAAAAATTATCTATACTAGTAAATTCCATTCGCTAGTATCAAAAATCCTAAATTGAGTGATACACAATATTAGTTGAGAACTTGAGAGTGGTACGATGTGTGTTAAAGATTTCCAAATTACATCAACCATGTTCCCATATATATAGTCTGTGTTTAAAACTCATGCAACAATAAAATTAAAGCAATAGCTAATATATTCTAAATGTGATTTAAAAAAAAAAAATTGGCATAGTGATGGATGTTATTATTTTTATCAAGGATAAGAAAACAATTCAATGTCACCTTTTCCCTTTTGAATCTCCTGACTCACTATCATTTTTTCCAGGATGTCCTGGTGACCGATCATGTGACCTGCTATCTGACTGTTTCCCATTATTTCTGGACTGGTTACATGTACTGGTATGAGGTGAATCACAGACTGGTTTTGTATCACAGTTGCTTAATGTTTGTTGTGTATTTCTCATGTTCTTTGCATTGCTGTAGTCTTTTAAAGACACTATTTTGGTGACTGGATCAAACAGAAATTTGTCATCATATTTCTCGAAAAACTGGAAGAAACAAGATAGAAACAAGATCAGTGGTAATGTCATGAACATGCTTGTGACACAATAAGCATCAATATTATCAAATAATATCCATGAAAACACATCACTCAAATAACATTTGTCTTGAGTATAGGTTCAACAAGAGCTGTCAGAAGACAGCGCGCTCGACTATTCAAGTGCTTGACAGTATAAAGTAAGCCATCATGGGGAAATTGTTCATATTCAATAAGGTCAAGGTAATATAGTCATATTCTAACTGGAAGAGGACCAAAATTGAAACATATTGATCGCTTGTGTTTTAAAGAAATGGTACATTATAGACGATTCTGAGTTCAGGTATATTTTCCACAATCTATTGAACATTTGTAAAGACATAAAACAAACTAATAAGATTATATTTCAAGTTTGATAGCAATAGCTTGGGTGGGATGGTTGGACGGTCTTTCAAAAATAAAATAAATAAATATTTGTTGATTTTTTACAATGTTTTAAAGAAAAAAAT
>VMBQ01006256.1:0-11017 GCA_007657795.1 Dreissena rostriformis | reverse complement strand
TCGTTCTAGCCCTTATTTATCTCCGAGTTTACATTCAGAGATCAAGAAAAAAAGCCGTCTTTCTTAACGATTTAACATGCCATATTCAAACTGCGAACCCCTATTTGAAATAATGCTCAAACCGATTAGCGAACCTTTTAAACAAAACCTTACTGTGAATTCGCGCGGATAACGTCTTAAACCAATGTTTGAAAACGCAAACGCTAAAATAAATATAGTTAAGACTACTTAGCGATTTGTATTTGAAGTGCTGAATGAAAACATAGTTTGGTTGAATGGGTAAACGTAATAATTTAGAAACGCTCAGTGATTTTACGAGTGCGTTCGATTTAGTTTAGTTTAATTACACATTCAGTCCTCTGTACCGAGGCTGCTTATCTTTTATATCGCTGTACAAATACAGCTAATTATTTCTAGTGCTGGTACAATCAATGAGTTGATTTTAAAGTTAAAAAGTATGTATGCGATTGGGGTTTCTTTTTAGTTACAGCAAGGAGAACCATTATTTTCTGCTCGTTTGTGTTATTTTATGATCTTAAATTATGATTGTTCATTACTCGTAGTTTGAACGTGTCAGGGAAGACGTCAAGTACCGAACTGAACGTAAAACGCATAGAGGAATACACGACTTGCTAGTCAATTTACAATTAATTCAGTAGTGTGTAGCGATGATTCAAACCTCTGCCCTTTGGCGTTTGAATATAATGGCTGGTGAAATGTAACGTGAATCAATTGCAAATCAGTTCAATCGATTTTAGCCTTTTATTTTCATTGTTTAAAACCACTGTCACTTATCTTATTTCTAAACACCTGGGCAGCGCATGTCTTTCAACCTCAGTATATCAATAGCGTTTGATTGTGGGTGTGTATGTTCATTGTGCTCGAAACCTGACAAAATAAAAACTCTTCTATAATAAAAAAACTTGACTGCATGCGTTCGTAGATGTTATTTAGTAAATCCATTTCGAAGCCTTTGCAAAAAAACGAATAAATGGAACTTGTATTGAATACTTAGATCTGACTCCGATAAATAATTAACAAAAACAGTTCAGTTCTGCTTCAAATCATCAGCTAGACATTTCTCATTTAGCGTTTTTGTTACGCGTTGACATATTCTTCATGTCTGGTTGTTTAACTAAATCTGTTGAAGCCTAATGGCTTTCATGCAGCAAACTAAAGATTATATACAAATCCAATGAGGTGTGTTTATATGTCTGATTAAAGAGACATGTCGACGGAAGAGCGAAAAATACGTTTGAAAACAATACTATTGAAAATAAATAACGTCAGTTTTCGAATGTATGTGGAAAGTGTAATACTGTTAGTTAATTCAATATTAATGTACGAGTAGTATTTCATGGCGTACGAAACTGGTTTTATTCGTGTAAATAAAACAGTCGTATATTTTCTTATGTGTCTATATGTTTTTGAAAAATCATCGATATACCCTTTCAAAAATCTTCCATGTTAACGCGTCTAATTGGGTGGCTCATCAGATTATGCTCGACAGAAATCTTCGAGTTCAATCTACAAGCGATTATTTCGGGTATACTATTAAGGCGTGGTAAAAAAGCTAAAACAAAGAGTAGGCGCGTTTTATTACAGCGCGAGATAAGATCAGCGCAGTGAATTGCGGCCTGAATTAATGGAGTCGCTTAATGACAGCTGTAATAATTTAAGGAGGTGATACGATATCTTCTTATACAGGCTGACGCGTTTCATGGCCTACCTTAGGTACATTAATCAAAGCGCTGAAGGTACGTAAATTGTTTGCTCTTTGAATAAGTCACAGTATACAGTCACAGGAAATTAAGTTTCAAAGTAGGCCAATCGAATGAGCAGAAACATTTAGTCAATACGTCTCAAATAAAATTTCTAATTATATAGCTTTAATAATATAACATTTGCAATAAATTAAACTTAATTCGCATGATTTTTAGTTAAATTGAAGTGTTTAACTAAACGGAATGAGCCTTTCAATTTAAGCATGATTACATAGTGCTATCAACATTCACAAAACAACATATAGCATTATATGTATTGGGAAGCACTCATTTATGAAAACAATTTGCTTACACGTATTTCAACACACATATATTAAACACCAGCGAATTCACAAACATGCATATACAGCTTAATTTCATCCGCGTTTGTACTTACGGAATCTCACCACGACATTTACAGACTGAATCCTTACAGCGGTATGTACGGACTGAATCTTATCAAGGTATGTACAGTCTGAATCTTTCCCTGGTATAAAAAAAACCCTGATTCTCGCCGTGAAATATCCAGTCAGAATCTCTACCCCGGTATTTACAGACTGAAACGTACCATGTAATGTACAGACTGTCTTTCACAATGTTATGAAAAATCGGATTTTCGCCGAATCTTACCGTGCGAAACACATATTGAATCTCCCAAATGAATAGAAAGACTTAATCTCACCATGACCAAGACATGCTATGTCTCACAACGGAATAGATAAAGTGAATCTTACCACGGTATAAACAGAATAAATCTCACAGCGGTATTGCCAGGCTGATTTGATCCATAGTAAAGACAGAGTGAATCGCACCACGGTCCTTAAATGCTAAATTTTACCAAATGTAATATACTTCACGATGTAGATACGGTATAGAAATACTGAACTTCATCAGTGTAAAGATGGATTCAATTTCACTAATGCATAGACAGACTGAATCCCAGAACGGTAACAACAGTCTGATTATCACAGGTGAATCATCAACTGAATCTCATAACGCTTTTGACATCCTAAATAAAACTAGGGTATGTTCAGTCTTAAGCTCACAGTGATTATGGCATATTGAATCTCACGTCGGTATGTAAATACTGATTCTCAAACATATTTAGACAGACTTAGTTTTGTAAAAGATGCAGAGAGTCTGAATCTGACCTCGGTATGGACTCAGTTTTTCTCATTACTTTATGTACATACTTAATCTAACAACGGCGAAGTAAAACTTAAGTTCTCACCGGTATGAACAAATGGCATTGTGTCACCATCTATACAAAACACGATCTTTGTGATATTCTATGACATTTACATTTAAAAACTACAATTGATATGCAACAAAGTACCTTCCTAAGATGACACGTCAAGCACGAGTTCATTATTAATACAGCACATTATTTAATATGTCCGAAATGTTTTCCTTAGATTGATACTAATGGAACTTATGTTTACGAAATCCATAACACTGATCTGGTTTATATCAATGTATATAGACTTTAGACAATTCTAGCTTAGTGCTTTATCCTATAGTTTAAGAAGATATCCCGATAGTTTATAAAGCGAGATTTAGACAATATAAACTACTAGCGTTGGTATTCTATTTATCCCATCATTTTTCAATTTGTATGTCTTCATTTCTAAAATAAACAAAAGAAAATTGCTGAAAACAGCACCAAAACATCAAATCACATTATGATAATAAACAACATGACGTCACTTTATTGCACGTCTCTGCCGTTTTCAACAGGTTAAAATACACCATAATTTATCCGATAGGGTTTTATTTTGTTGAAGCGGGTAGGATGCTGAGATAAAATTCCATACTTATATAATTGTTAGGTGGGGACATTGGGCAAATGGTATGCGTTTTTAATAAAGATAAATTTGTATCATGAGAGGATGAATAACACGGTAGCGCGAGGATGAATAACACGATCATGTGTTAGCTGTGATATTGTATCGAAACCTTATTAGATACTCTTATGGTCTGTGAAAATACGAAGATCAAATAACTGTAGTGTAAACTTATGATTTAACAACAATCATAATTAAGCATTGTTGATCTTTTTTATGAATTTTGACTTACAGCCATAAATGACATCAATGGAATATGGTTCAAATTGAAATGTTTTACTATTACGTTTTTAATCAATATAACTTTCTTTCTTTTCTTTTATTGTATTCTTACTCACTCTCAAACAAAACATGTATTTTAATGGTTTATTTCCAAATGTAACAGTACAATTTAAAGTCCATCCTTTTAAATATCAATGTTATACATAAGTTTCCCATTATATTTCCAGTGTACAGTTGCGCAGTAAGTCCCGATGCATCACGGTTGTATGTAACCAACTATAGTCACAACGAACTCCTAACCCTGTCTATGGATGGCACTATCCTATTAGCCACATCAACCAGAGATACACCACAGCAAAATCTTAGAGGTGTACACATGTCAGAGACAGGACCGGTGCTGGTATGTGGGTATTCAAGCTTCCAAGGAGGATGTTCTGAATTCGCCAGAGTCTTTATACTACAGCGCTCGTACTGGCAGGCTGATTGTTGGAAATACCAGTAATAACATGTTGGTGATCAATACAAAATGAAGAACACATATAATAGTGTATCAAAGTGTATGTCAGTAACAATTACAGGCGTAGAAAAGCCAACATAACGAAAAAATATGAGGAAATGATTTTGTGTTATTTACACAAAATTTTAAATAGTAAGGACTGATATCTGATTCTGATACACCTTCAGTAAAAATGACGTTGAATCAACGAGATATATCCAATTTAAAGAGGATTTTCAATGACATAAATCGTATTATATATATATATATATATATATGCAATACTTATTAAAACGTAGCTATAATTGGTCGAAATTCAACCTGGAATACCACAAAAAGATGTTCAGGGTTTGCACGATAAAAATTAGGGTCCCCGGATTAAAGGAAACAAACATCTTTTTAAGCTTTACTTTTGCTTCTTATGATAGAGATTGATTTAGTTTGGTAGTTATTTTGCCTTCATGATGTTCAGACTTGACATTCGGTTAAGGTTTTATTCAATCTAGTAATTGAATGTGCTGGATGTACTCTATGAATGTCCAAAACATGTTTTATCCAATTTACAGATGTTATGTATGGTATATCCCCCAAAGTAGAGACAAGTTTTAAAATAATGCATATTCCCTCTTTTAATTTACATATGTATCTAGAAGCGATGTTATATTGATAATATCGATAAACCACTCCAGTGGGATTTGAAACCGCGCCTAGAAATATCGCGGCCTTCAATGACAATTTTACAACACGACAGCCTCGTATTGTAGCGGCAATTTGTGCCCATGTCAGCCATAACGATGTTTGTGTCGCTCGTTAAACTTTGTATCACTGTAAAATATTTATTTATAATGCCCCCGTAAGACCGGAATGGCGTCCTCAGTACGACCAAAACGCTGGAAAACGCCGAAAGTATTTGTAAAAACGCCATTTTTTTTTTTAATAAGAAATCCGAATACCGATGACCATCGCGCTGGAGGTCCTGCTATCTTTTTGCTACGCGTGTTCGCGGCGTTCCCTCTACTTCTAAAGGCCCGGTCACACAGCGATTTACGGCTTAATCACGGCCACAACTCGTCAAAAAATGATCTCCCGTGAAGCAGAAGATGTTGTTCGCGTGATGTCGAGTTTAAGACGAACTAAAGTCGATGTTTAGACGTGGCAGGACGCGGGGAAAATTAGGAACGGCGTTGGACGCGGAAAAAAGTGTTGAACTGCTCAAAACTTTATACCGCGGACAACCACGGGTGATACACGCGGTAACGAATTGCAAAACGCATGAAACACACGTGATAATCCTTGTTCCGGCAGTGATTACAACTTTTGAAGACGCAGTAAGACGCGTAAGTTTATCGGGCTGTCACGGGCAGAGCACGGTCTTCGGACGGTTGTTACGCATTGGTCAACCTCCGCGCAGAGATTTGACGAGAACCAGCATAGCTGGATCAAATCCCTGCCGTCATAACCAACCACATGATGATAGACGGGCCACGTGATACAATAATTGCGTCTTACAGTATCAACGGCATATATAACAATGTGTATACGCCGAAGAAGAAAGTGCAGGATAATTGTTTCCTCTGTGAAAACAAAAGAGTTTTTAGTTTAACCGGAAAAAAATAATCATATTATAATGATATAGAAGTTCCTGCCATTATAACCAACCACGCCATGATAGCCGAGCCACGTGGTACAATCATGGCGTCATACAGTATCAACGGTTATTTTTAAATTATTCATATTTTTTTAATTTAGGTAATTTATTTTTGTATTATGAACCTAAACTTATACACAATTTTCAAAATATAAAAAAAAATATACTACATTTCATTAAATAATACTTAACCCCTAATAAATAGCATCCTACCGAATTTGGTAGGATCTTCTTGGGATTGCAGAGGTTGTATGTGAGAGCGAGGAACGACAACTCTGCATGGAGATTGCGCGTTGGTATCAAAGAAAAAAGGGGGTTCTGCGGCTTATTACTTGCAAGTGGGGTTTTCCGCGCACATAGCACTACCTAAGACCGTCTCGAACAAGTGCTAAATACAAATGCTTACTGCCCAAAAACGCCCGTATCACTCATGATTTGCGGCATATACATACAGCAATTTTCGTCGACTTCTGCACTCTCAGTCCTGATGTGAATGGGTGAAATGAACCTTCAACGCCTTGATATTCTCATTTTTATGCTCCAGCACCAGCAGAGCCAACTGATACAGGCCCAAAATATATTTGCTAAGAGAAGTAGAAGGATGAGGAGGGTGGTACGGAATATCTGGGTGCGTGACTGGATTGCGAGGAGACCTCAGCTGGGGCTTAACTACTGCCTCATGGTCGAGCTGCGTCACGAAGCTGCAAGAGCCTTTCAGAACTTTATGAGGATGCCTCCTGCGATGTACGATGAAATTATGCACAGACTGACACCAGCCCTTACCAAGGAGACCTCCAACTGGAGAGCACCCCTTGCACCAGGACACAAGGATGCTATCACCCTGAAGCAACTTGCCTCTGGCTCCAAGTACCGTGAGATGCAATATGCCTGGGGGTCCCCCACAACACAATTAGTCTGGTTGTGCGTAAAGTCTGTTAGGCCATCGTCCACGAGTATGCTCAGGAGATGCTCTCACCGCATGACACAAAGGCCCAGTGGCGCCAGTTAACTGATGATTGGTACCACAGATGGAATTTTCCGCATGTGATTAGGGCTATAGATGGTAAGGATATTGCGTGTAAAGCTCCTGCCAACACTGGGTCCGACAACTTCAACTATGAAGCTTCTTCAGTGTTATCCTTCTAGCAGTCGTGCCTTCTGACAACAAGTTCCTGTGGATAGTGGTGGTGGCAGGAGGGATGAAAGCAGGGTTGGCGACAGGGTTAGCAGCTGGACATGAAAAATAAGTTCATTAAGTGACAATGTAGGTGCATGTACCTCGGCCTGGACATGAACCGTTACCTGAGCCTATGAGGCTTGAAGAGCCTCATTCTCACTGGGGCCTTGGCCTTGATCTTTTTATACTTAGTTGGCTTCTTCTTTGCAGGGGAACCTTTCTTTCTGTGCATTATTAAATTGAGAAAAGCGAACGAACTTGGACTGTAGATGAGCGGAAACTGTGAGGACCAGCCGTGCGTGGCCGCTTTTATACGTGGCAAGCTGCGCTTACGACGAGGCCGAGCCGTGATTGGACAGTACTATGACAGTGGAGTTCCCGTTTTACGATCGTGCTCAACACGCGATCAGCAGTGGTCCAGACGCAATAAGGCTGCGGCTAGCCGTGGTAACTTGCCTCTTTTTCCCCCGCGTTTTTATCCGCGCGAACCTATTTCTAAACTTACACGCGGCTGGAAGTGGTTAGCCGTGCTTAGGCACTGTTTCAGTAGTGAAACAGCAACCGACGGCCAGACTAAGTACAAAGCACGTACAAAGCACAGCCAAGCCAACATTGACCAGAAATTACCACTGACGACCACGTCCACCAAATGTTCAAAACACGTGTACGTGATTGAGCCGTAATGCGCTGTATGACCGGGCCTTAAGCGGTTTCACTGCGTTGTTTACTCTGATCCCTCGTTTCTCATGCAATGAGAATGAGGCGTTCTCACTACATTCTCGACGTGTCTAATACGAATCTACTGCGACCTTAACGTGTCCCTGCTGCGACTTCACTACGATCGTACAGCGTCTGCATTGCATTTTTATTTTACAAGAAGTGTCGTTAATGTCTACGCTTCGAGGTCTTAAGACTTTGTCTGCATTTAATAATTATTAAATTCGCTATACAAAAGTAAAGGGTCGTTGGCGGGAGAGATCAGTCAGGCTACTGACCCCATCTCATTAGACAAACTCAGTCTACTCGCTGTATAAGACGCATAGACAGGCAAATCAATGCCAAAAAAGAAAGCAGGTCAGGAGCGACGTTACTAAAAAGAAAAAAGAATATATTGAGGAATGGCTCTGAGAACTCGCAAATACATTTTTAATAAAACATAACCTCGTACAATGGTAAAGTGAAGAACATTGCCCTCTATTCCGAGCAGGAACATATAGTCTTTGCAATGACGTCGGTATACATACGGTTAGGTACCGGTTTGTTAGGTTTTCCGATTCGAATATCGGCGTCATAACTTTGTGTTTGCGTAATTATCATACGACATCGACGTTAGCTCAGCCTATGACGTTGTTAGGGCGATATAACGGTATTCTAACTAAGACGGTGATAAAACGCAGAGGCAAAGTACTTAAATAAAAAGTACATTGTTAAACTAATAAGTGTAAAACATAGTCTCTTCGACAATAGCGTTTGCGAATGAAGTAGCATTTTTCTTATACAGGCAATTAGTTATTAGGCGACACGAAATTGAAAGAATGTTCTACTTAATTAGAGCCCCAAAATGATCCGAGCGATCAGAAAAAATGAAAATATGGTTTTTTCATTATATTCATTGAATATATCTGCCAATTGTATTACTAACATTATCAATCAATACCTCTTGACACACATGGCCCAGTGTTTGTCCTTGAATTTTGTAAGTGATTGATAAAAACTACCCATGACATGTGCCAATGTTTTGTTTCTAGTGGTTACCAATGGATGAAAAACTACGAGCAAATTATATTTCAGCAACTAGTTCTGTCATTCTGAAAACTTTAATAACTGGAGTCCTGCATTCAAGAATCTTAGCCGACAAACCATAGCCATAATATTTGTCCTTTTGCACTCTTCATGTTTTTTTTTCTCCAATCTGTCAGTCCCATTGCATATATTCATTAATTTTAACCATTTTGGCGACATTTCATAGACTAAAGCATAGAAATCTGGAATATATATGTATAACAAACTGATTTAGATTAAATACAGAAAGAATGACTAAATAACATGTTTTACCATTTTAACCGTTTATAAAAAAAATAATATTTTTTGTAAACACATATGCAGGCTTAACCAAAATGAAATCTTAGTTTATTAACCCATCCAATACCTGTCCTCAAAGTACTATGTATATTATATGATTGTATTTATGTCTGTAATATCTTACGGATAAAATAAAATTATACACACGAAAAAAAAAATTATGTGCAGCAAAGGCGATGAAACACTCATCATTTTTTATTTTATAATATGATTACAAATAAGGTAAGAACGCGTTTCTCATTAATGGAAACTCAACAGCATATATATTTTTAGGCATACTTTAATCGATTTTACCAATTTACAAATGTTATGTTTCTGTTAATTTCTGCATGGTAACCACTGTTTTCAAAAGTCGGAAACAGTTTTCAACGTCAGTAAAATGTTATTGAAAAACTTTAAAAAAAAATCACAAACATGCTATGAAAGATAAGTCAGGGCAATCAAACAGTAATTGTATGAGTATTACCAAACACTTTTGCTGGGACTATATAATAACATTATTTGATAATGTATACTTACTTTTTTAAGATATTTTAAACCTGTGACAAGTTATTTAATCAAATCTTTATCCTGTTATGTAAAGACCTCTTTTATCCACCATAAGGAATAGTGCTTTAAGAAACGCAATATTCAAAATAAGTTAATTTTAATTTATCTAACAAGTTATGCAATAGTTGTATGTATCAAATATTCATACTTGTTTGTACTGTTTGGTTTAAGTGTTTTAGTAACACTTATACAAATGTTTATATATACATGATCCTATGTTCGATCTGTACATATTATACACAATATAACACTGTTTTGTAATTTGTATTTTTTTTTAAATATAAATCTCGTTCTCGAATCTTTGAAGGTCACCCATGTATTTTCCGATAGAACAAGTTTAAACTGTCTAGTTGTTGAAAGTATGAAACATGACTTTAAATAGTTGAATTTTCTTTGCCCTGACATTTATTATATCAACATTTGTCATATTAACTGAAGCTATTTCCGTATCTCATTGTGGCAAGATGTAATATGTATAATCCCTTATGCGTATAGTTTATAATTTATAATTTAATTACGATTGATGACTTGAAATGACAAATATTAAACATACATTTACAATGAAATTAACAGGTAATTCAATAAATAATTGTTATACATAAGTTAATTAATATTAGTTTATGATGAATACCCAGTTACACCTCTTTTGGGTAAAGTATCACGTTCATCTCATATTGACAGTTAAAACATGCATTGGTATGACTCGGATTTTGATTGTTAAATATACAAATATACCGTTTTTTTTACATAGGTCAGGAATGGTTGAATTGGGCACATTTTTATTAACGCGTTACAAAGTTCACGACAACAATATGGGTCAAATCTGGTTAGAATTATTGCTTAAAGATGTATCATTCAATTAATATCATCGGATAAGATTTATAGGTAGCAATTGTTTAACTTTCAGCAGGCAATAAATAATTGTTCCGGAACAGTCAAATTAATTTAACTTCAGGCAGTTCTATATGATAGTATTTTTTAAATGAACTTGAAACATGTTTTTTTTTAGTTTCCCAATCTTTGACGTAGCAGCTTTAAGAACGATTATGAACGATTATGAACGACAAGTTTATCTCATCAGCCTTTTTCGACAAGAGTTATCCGAACGACAACGCCGTTCTAAATATTGACACACAGTACATTTAAATAACTCGATCAATATTTACACCTTTTGCTGAGATAACCTGTCTGTTAGAGCGTTGTTTTAAGATAAATATATTTTCCGAATGTGTAAAC